>PVKW010032657.1:0-23836 GCA_004027895.1 Orientallactaga bullata
ATTGATCCTCTTAATAAATATTATTTTATTTTATTTTTAAATTTTATTTATTTTATATGTACCCTGAAGTGCTTCTTCAGCAGTGGTTCAAAGAGATGTGGTCCCAGCTCTCATGGTGCCTGCAGTTTAGTGAAGTTAGACATGGATCCCCAACAGAACAAGTTGTGATATAACGAGAGGTCGGGAGAAATAAGTGCTGGGGCAAATAAGTGCATGGTTAGGGATGCAAATGAAAGTCTTACGTAACTATGCCAGCATTTTGGTTTCACCTTTGACATAGGAACAGCTTACAAGTCACCACTCATATCTTTACAGGGAAGGGTGAACAAACTGGTGTTTGAAAATTCTGTGACGTCACAAAGAACATGGAAGTGCTGACATGTGGAGAAACAGGCAAATCCAGAGCCATTTGTGTCATGGAAGAGCTTCACTAGAGCAGAGGCCACATGGAGCACAAGCTCACAGGGACACACTGATGGCCATCCTTAAATTTATGTGTTTTATTTATTTATATTTATTTGTGAGAGAGAGAGAGAGAATATGGGCACGCCAGAGCCTCTAGGTGTTGCAAAAGAACCCCAGTTGCATGAGCCATGTTGTGCACCTGGCTTATGTGGGTCCTGGGGAATTGAACCTGGGTCCTTTGGCTTTGCCTTGCCTACTAAGCTTTGATAGCCATCTTAATGAAGCATTAGAAACTCAGTGTTATGGGCTGAATTTTACTCACCTGTTCATGTTTTGAAGTCCTGTTTCCCAGTACCAGCTGTTCATGTTTTGAATTCCCATTTTCTAGTACTTTAGAATATGATCTTTAATGAGGTAAAGTCAAATTAGGTCATTAAGATGATGCCTAATCCAACATGACATATACTTTTAAGAAGAGAAAATTAGGGGGGGCTGGAGGGATGGCTTAGCAGTTAAGGCATTTGCCTGCAAAGCCAAAGGATCCAGATTCAATTCCCCAGGACCAATGTTAGCCAGATGCACAAGTGGGCACAAACATCTGGAATTTGTTGGCAGTGGCTGGAGGCCCTGGCGTGCCCATTCTCTCTCTCTCCCTCTTTCTCTGTCAAATAAATAAATAAATAAATAAATAGAAATTAGGACACAGATAAAGGTGAAAAGGAGATTATATGAAGACACAACAAGGAGGCCAAAATTTACAAGCCAAGGAATGAGACCTCAGGCATGCACATCCCTCCACACTTTGACCATAGATATCTAGCCTATGAAAATACAGTAATCAAGTGTGTTTTTTGGCAAAAGAACAGACATATAAAGGATAAATGGAACACAATAGAGAATCCAAAAATATACTCTTATGAATAATTTCAATTGCTCTTTGACAAGTAAAGAAACAAAAGCATTATTTTAATGGAAAAAGAGAAAAACTTACAAAGAATATGGGAACAATTAGATAGTCACATGCAAAAAGAAAATTTCTCAGATACCACACTTTTCAAAATAATTCAAGCTGCATCATAGAACTATATGCAAAATGTAATGTCAACAGGAGAACGGCCTTTTAAAATAATAAGAAGCAATTACACAACTATTAGTATGTCCAAAACAAAAGAATCAACAACAGCATCAACTGTTGGCAAAGATGTGGGACAATGGGACTCTCGTTCACTGCTGGTGGGGATGAAAATGCAATAACCATTTTAGAAGACAGGTTGACAGTTCCTCATGGAGCTTAACATTGCCTTACCAAACGATGCAACAATTCCACGATTAGGTGTTTATCCAATTAATTCAAAAAATATACCCATAAATATACCTGCATACAGATGTGTTTATAGCAGCTTGATCTATCATAGCCAAATGTGAGAAGCAATTATGATATCCTTCAATAGGCATGTTACCAGAAACTGAGTCACACAGAGATGGCACTAGAGACAGAGCAGAGAATCAGAAAATTTCTTCATGGTGACATGGACTCAGGGGAATAACTTCCAAAGCCTGAGTACTGAGCTTTGATGGCTCAGAGGTTTTATAGACAGTACGGCAGGCAGGCTGACCTCATCTTGAATTCATTACACTATTTGTGGGTTACAAGTTTCTAAGGTTACATGATTTAGGGACACAAACAGAGCATTCCTTAGCAATAAATCAGTGACAATAAAGTATAAATGTAGAGAGAAAGCTATTTGTTCAGAGCTATTTGTTTCTATGGCTGCACTGACCAGATAACATATAAGCAGGGTGCAACTGCATAGATAGGGCAGAGACTCAGGGTCATGCTGTCTCCCTGGTAAAGGTTTGTACAATAGAAACTTGTGTTTTACAGTATCACCTGGGTCTGATTTCTTTGTTAAATTTTTTTCTACCACGTGTACAAGATATAAAAGCAAGCCAGGCATGGTGGCACATGCCTTTAATCCCAGCACTTGGGAGGCAGAGGTAGGAGGATCGCTGTGAGTTCAAGGCCAGCCTGAGACTACGTAGTGAATTCCAGGTCAGCCTGGGCTAGAGTGAGACCCTACCTCGAAAAAAAAATAAACAAGATATATAAGTAATGGGACATGGTACAATGAAATATTACTAATCTATGAAAAGAGATCAGCTGGTGTCCCTATTAGTCAAAGTTCTCTAGAGGAATGGAACTGATAGAATGAATATGTATTATTAAAAAAAATGATCAGATTAACTTACACAATATGAGCAGGGCGATTGAAAATAGTTGTCTGCAGCCTTGAGCATTGATGAGCCTGGTACCTGCTCAGTCTGTGGCCCATCCTGGCACTAAAGGCCCGGAGGATTCCTAGGGAGCTGCTGGTCTTCAGTCTACATTGGAAGACTGATGAAACTTGTTTCCAATGTCCCTGAAAGATAACCCAAAATAGGGTCGGTGCATGCAGGAGTCAGTCACAAAGGCAGCCAGGTAAGGAGTGTGCAGCACAGGCAGCCGGGTGAAAGGCACCGTGTTCTCTCGGAGCTTCTTTCTGCATAGTCTACCACCGAAGAGGTGGCTCACTGTGGAGCAGGGACTTCCTGCCTCAGTCAGTCCTTCCTGGAAACACTCACAGACCACCCAAGAAGCATGTCTCTTACTTGATTCCTAATCTGATCAAGTTGACAACAGAACTTAATGATCACACAAGCCATGAAAAAACATGGAAGAATCATAAAATCATATCACTGAATCAATAATTCCAGTTACAACAGCTGCCTCATGTTTATAGTTTTGATTTCTAGAGTTTCAGTTTTCTACATTCAACCATATTCTGAAAATATTAAGTGGAGGGTTCCGGAAGTAGCGCATTAGTAAGTTTGAACACGCCATTCTGCTCCACCCTGTCCCATGAGGCATCACTCTGTTTGGGGTGTCCATCCTGTGTGCTTTGCTACCTGCCTGCTACTTACTTGGTAGTTGTCGCCATTACCAGATTAACTGTCATTATAATTGCGATGCCGTGTTCAAGTCACACAGCTTTACTTAATAAGTGCCCAAGGATGTAGTAATTGCCCAAGGACACAGGAGATCTCAAAAAATAACTTAATGATACATCCAAGGGTCCTAGAAAGCTAAGAACAAGCCAAACCCCAAATCAGTAGACAGAAATAATAAAGATCAAGAAAGAAATTAGTGAAATGGAAATAAAAAGAAAAATATAAAGAATCAATGAAATCAAGAGCCAGTTGTTTGAACACATAAAACCAACAATTTTTTTATTTAACCTAATCTAGCAAAATGAAGGAGAAGACTCAAATGAATAAAATTAAAGGTAACAGCTGGGTGAGGTGGCGCACGCCTTTAACCCCAGCACTTGGGAGGCAGAGGTAGGAGGATCACCATAAGTTTGAGGCCACCCTGAGAATACAGAGTGAATTCCAGGTCGGCCTGAGCTAGAGTAAGACCCTACCTCGAAAAACCAAAAAAAAAAAAAAAAAATTAAATTAATTAATTAATTAAATTAAAGATAAAAAGGGAAACATTAGCTGGGCATGGAGGTGCATACCTTTAATCCCAGAACTTGGGGGGCAGAGGTAGGAGGATTGCCATGAGTTCCAGGCCACCCTGAGAATACAGAGTGAATTCCAGGTCAGCCATGCAATAGCACAATCCAAATTTTAGGTAGGTCTTCCTACCACAATTAAACTAATCTAGAAAAGCTTTCACAGACATGCCTAGAGATTTGTTTCCATGATGATTCTGAGCTTAAGCCATTTATAACTTTTGGATATAATTTTAATGTGTTTTGAAATTTATCTATTTCACCTAGATTTTAATGTGTTGGAATATAAATATTCAGACAAATCAGAACAATATGATTATTGTAGCACTATTCACAACGGCCAAGTTATGGAATTAGCCCAAATGTCTGTCAGTAGATGAATGGGTAAGGAAAACATGGTATATTTGCATGCACAAAGGAATTGTGTTCAGCCATAAAGAACTGAATTACATATTTTGCAGGAAAATGAATGCAATTAGAGGTTTTCATATTATCAAGGAAATATGACTTCTGAAAACCAATCTCTCAGCAATAAATTCCAAAGAGAATTTATTGGACAAATACGAGACAGAGGTTTCAGAATAATTACAAGAGACATCTCTATCACACCTGTCAGGGCTCTGGGGAACATTACGGAGGAGGTGGTGGAGAGAATATTAATGCTGCTCTTACCGTTGACCAGAGAAACTTCTGTTTGCAGATGGTTGGTGGTGGTTCGGGGAGACTCAAAATCTATCAAAATGCTGAGGAAAGAGGCTGTTGAAAGCTCTGTACTAAAGGAGACATTTCTATCTTGCCTTCCAAGGCTCAGGGAATATTATGGAAGAGACAGATACTCAGACCCAGAAAGACAAATATTGCATTTTTCTCTAGTTTGTGGATTATAAATTTGAATAGATACACAAGATCACATATGGTTATGTGACATGAAAATAGAAGTGAGACAGTCTAGGGGTAATGAATGGGAAAAATGAGAGGAGACATAGGCAAAAAGAGGAGGGTGTAGGAGTGAATATGGTCAAAGGACATGGTACACTTGTGTGAAACTATGACCCATCACTATGTACAATGAATATGCACCAGTAAAATCATTTCCATTAAAAAGATTTAGCTGAATCCCAATCAACCAAAGTGGAGATGGAGAGAGCAACTAATATATTTAGTCAATTTCATATCCTAAAATCAAAATCAAAATGATAAACACATTTTTTAAAAAACAGATCCCATACAATGATGCCAGTATGTAACAAGGACACAAGTGCTAACTGAAAAACTTTCTATGGTCAGTGCCAAACAATTGACACTAAAATAGGTAAAGTAGCACATTCACAGGTTTGTGTTGATCCATCTACATGCTAAGAAATGTGTGCCCCCTTGTGCACATGTGCAACATTGCGCGCTTGTGTCACTTTTGCAATTGGCTAACCGTGGGACCTGGATATTTGAACTGGCGTTCTTAGGCTTCTCAGGCAGGTGCTTTAACCGCTAAGCCATCTCTCCAGCCCTTTGATGAGTTTTTGAATGAATGAATGGAAATGAAATATAAACCTCAAAGGGGGAATAAAAAAAAACACCCAAGCACTCAAATTAATCAGGGTGTTAAATGACTAGACATTTCTCAAAGGGTTGGAAAATTAATGGTCTGGTGAATTTTAAATTCTATCAGCATGAGAACTATTTTCAAAATAGCAGAAAATTATATTTTCTATTACTGAACCTTCCTTGACTGGGTCACCCTCGTGGCTTACTTACATTGTTCATAAGTGGCCTATTAAACGCTCATGTCTCAAAGAGGGCTTGAATTTCATGTCTAAAGTCATATCAGAATGGCTACCTAAGAAGGGAAATGATTCAATCAATTGTTGGCTTGCCATATAACCTTGTCACAACACTCCAAAAGAAGCAGATGGCACACAGGAGTTAGGGTCACAGGGATCTTGTCATTTTTCCAGCCGAGGAGCCCGTCTGTTATCACAAAGCAAAAAGGGTCACGTGACAAACACTTAATTTTTATTCATAAATTTGATTAGCCCTGTTCTTGTTGAGCTGTGGGCAGGTTAAGCTCATTGACATCTGTTTTTGAAGTCTCTAAAGGGGACTGAGGGGTTTTAGATATCCCTGTCTCCTTGGAGAGTTCACTGTAAGAGCGATGCATATAAAAGGGCTTTGTAAGCTGCAAGGCATGGTATGGACTAGTGCTTCTCAAACAGGTCCCCAGCAGGGCTTTCACCAGGAGTATACCCTAATGAAATAAGTGTGGAAATATTGCCAGTGCTGTCTCTCTTCCATATTATAAAAAGGATTCCCTCACTAAAGGTGAGATACGCAAGTAGAATACTGAAGCACATGATAATATATAAGCATACTAGCTACAAGGTTTTTCAAACTTGCTCATGCAGAAGCTTGTGTGTAAATTTTCATGTTCACATGTGTCTAAGCGCTGTACTGATCTGGGTTTTGAACAACACATTTTGGGGGAACAGTGGCTGTCCACTAAGCATTTCTGGAGGATCATCTGCTATCTTGGAAGCTATTTAATTATTTAAAAGATAGGGGCCTGGAGAGATGGCTTAGCAGTTAAGGTGCTTGCCTGAAAAGACTAATGACCCCTGTTCAATTCCCTAGAACCCAAGAAAGCCAGATGCACAAAGTGGTGCATGCAGCTGGAGTTTGTTTGCTGCAGCTAGAGGCCCTGGCACGCCCATTCTTTCTTTCTCTCATCTCTCTGTCTCTCATATTTCTCTCTCTCTTTCTGCTTGCAAATAAATAAATAATTTTTTAAAGATAGAAAATATTATTACTTTACCATAGTCTCAGGCACAAAACTAATGAGCATAACTGTTTATTTATTTATTTACTTGAGAGAGAGAGAAAGGCAGTCCAGGACCCCTAGCCACTGCAAATGAACTCCAGATGCATGCACCACCTTGTGCATCTGGCTTTACATGGGAACTAGGGAATTGAACCTAGATTCTTTCACTTTGCAGGCAAGTGCCTTAACAGCTAAGCCATCTCTCTAGCCCCGAACATATTTTTTTATTTGTGGTTTTAAATAGTTGTAAGAAACTGGTTTCATTTCTCTTCTATTTTCCTATAACATAGAACTTGAATGTCAGAAACACAAGATCAAATTTAAAAGGCACATATCTTTTTTGCATATTTTCATTTTACCAAGTGCTATTTTATCAGCATATTTTGTAGGTTCTTTCTATAAATTATCAAAGATTAGTTTCTCAAGATAATGTCTGGTGAATATCTCCTTTGTGTCAAGCCCTAAATACATAAAAAAAAGTTACTAGAGGGCTGGAGTAATGGTTTAGTGGTTAAGGTGTTTGCCTGCAAAGTCTAATGACCGGGGTTCAGTCCCCCAGTTCCCACGTAAAGCCAGATGCACAAAGTGGCACATGCATCTGGAGTTTGTTTGCAGTGGCTAGAAGCCCTGGTGTGCTCATTCTCTCCCTCCTCCCTCCCTCCCTCTCTCCACCCCTCCCTCTCTCCTTTCCTCTCTCTTATCTGTCTCTCTGTACTTACAAATAAATAAATAAATAGATAATAATAATTATGATGATGATGATAATAAATTTGCTAGAAAAGTCCTGGAGGGCTTTGAAGGTCAAACTAAATCACAGAGCTATTTCTTTTTTAAGCACTGACCACGGAGAACTAGAAATTGTCTTTAAACAGGAATGTGACATGGCTAGTGCTAGTGTTTCCAAAGGCTGCGTTCATCTACCCAGACTTTACACGATTGCTGCCTTGCTCGCTGGAGAGACATCAAAGAATGTCTTCATCATGTAGGTAGGGCTTGATGTTGGCTTGATATTGGCATCTGAAGCTACAAGCATTTGAATTTTAATCCTGACAGGAAGAGCAGTAGGTGATGGAGAAGGTTCCCATTCCTACAAACCTGTAGCAGCATCGCAAAATGTCTGGAGCCTGTGGGTGAAATGAGTTCTGAGTCCTTTGGTCCCTGGGGAAGGACTAGAGAAAGCCAGGGAACAGGCTTGAACCTCACACTAATTTTCCAGGGCTCATTTCAGGTACATCAAACCTGGGGCAAGTCCTTTGATCGACCTCCGTGTGTGCTACCGGACGAGACTGCTTCGAGCCTGAAAAAAAAAAAAAAAGAGAGAGAGAGAATTCTTCTGGGGAAAAGGAATTTTCTTACATCTCTCATAAACAGCTCACTTTTAAAAGGAGACATGAGGAGCTAAAATTAAACAGCCTCAATTACTTGGCTTCTAAACTTACTTCTGAAACTCACAGAAGATGGCTGAAATGAATAACAGCCATGAGAATGAGTCTTCGCAGATCTATGCAGGAATCAAGAGGCACGACCTTGAACGGTTTCCACAGGCCTCCAGCCCCAAGGTTGAGCAGCGTCACTCCAGTGGGTAAGCTTCAAGACATGGTGTCTAATGGGAGTAAATTGGAATCTGATTCCTGGGGAGGAAGCCATCTGTTGTGCTTACCTTTTTTTTTTCTTTTGGAGAGAGTCAGAGAGAGAGAGAGAGAGAGAGAGAGACAGAGACAGAGACAGAGAATGGGTGCACCTGCAGCCTCTCGGCCGCTGTGAACGAACTCCAGACATGTGCACCTTCTTGTGGGCAAGTGTGGCATTGTGCCCGTGCATCACTTTGCATCTGGCTAAACGTGGGACCTGGAGAATCGAACTGGCGTTCTTAGGCTTGGCAGGCAGGGGCCTTAATAGCTAAGCCATCTCTCCATCCTGCTCTTATCTTTTTGTTGCTGGGAAAAAAACACCTGACCAGAAGCAGCAGATGGGAGGAAAGGGTTTATTTTAGGGTTACCATTCTGAGAAGATTGATCATGGTGCAGAGAGCATGGCAGAGCAAAGGCCTGGCATCACCTCTGGTCACAGCAGCTGGAAACTCATGTATCACCTTCATCCCGGCCACCATGTCCACTCTTTTCATCGGCCTATTGGGCAGTGACAGTGTGGCTAGGGAAAGAGGTTGACTGCTCCCCACAGAATGGGTCATATGATGCATGTGATTATAGAAGTCATCCCCATTCAAAGAAGGCATGACCTTATACTTTATAGGCCACAAAGCAGAAAACTCAGAAATCAGTACACCAATGTTATACCAATATTGAAATTGGTGAGAGAGAAAATTAGTGAAAAATACCATTCACAGTCACTTTGAGAGGAACAAAATACCTAGGAATAAACTCAACCAAAGAGGTAAGAGATCTTTGTGATGACTAAAATTTATATGAAAGCACAAAAGACTTCAAATAAATGGAAACATTCCTAAGCAGAAGGAACAACACTGGAGGTATCACAAGAGCTATCATCAAATTACACACTGCAGAGCTATAGCGACAAAGACAGCATGGAACTGACA
Organism: Orientallactaga bullata; assembly: GCA_004027895.1. Lineage (NCBI taxonomy): Eukaryota > Metazoa > Chordata > Mammalia > Rodentia > Dipodidae > Orientallactaga > Orientallactaga bullata. Next base: position 9,329 of record PVKW010032657.1, read on the forward strand.
CAAGCTGTAGTCAGGTAGACCAAGGGAATAGAATACAGGACCCAGAAATCAAAGCCCACAGCTATGACCTTCTAATTTTTGACAGTACTGTTAAAAACATACAGTGGACTAAAACCTCTCCAACAAATGGTGCTGGGAAACTGGATGTTCACGTGGAGAAGAGTAAAACCAAATCAATGTCCCTCACCAAGAACAAAAATCAATTCCAAATGGATTAAAGAGTTGAATATAAAGATCAAAAACTCTGAAACTTCTAGGGACTTCAAGATACAAGTATAGTCAATCACTTTATGGAAAGAATTAATTCCTTTTTTATTTTTTTAAATTGTTTATTTTATTTTTTGAGGTAGGGTTTTGCACTAGCCCAGGCTGACTTGAAATTCACTATGTAGTCTCAGGGTGGCCTCAAACTCACAGACATCCTCCTACCTCTGCTTCCTATATATTAATCCTCTGTCAGATGTATAGCTGGCAAAGATTTTCTCCCATTCTGTAGGTTGCCTCTTTGCTCTAATCACAGTGTCCTTTGCTGTACAAAAGCTTTGCAATTTCATGAAGTCGCAAGGGTTGCCTAATCCTATCTTTTTAAAAAAGTTTATTTTGTATCTTTTTATATATTTTATTTATTAATTAGTGGTGGAAGAAGAGGCAGATAGAGAGAGAGAATGGGCATATCAAGACCTCTAGCCATTGCAAATGAACTCCAGACACATGAGCTACCATGTGCATCTAGCTTATGTGGGTACTGGGGAATCAAACCTGAGTCCTTTGGCTTTTCAGGCAAGTGCCTTAACCGCTGATTCATCTCTTTAGCCCTGGGATCCTATCTTTTTTGTTGTTTTTTGAGGCAGGGTCTCACTCTAGCTCAGGCTGACCTGGAATTCACTATGTAGTCTCAGGGTGGGTTCAAACTCATGGCGATCCTCAGACCTCTGCCTCCTGAGTGCTGGGATTAAAGACGTGCACCACCACGCCCAGCATTGGATCCTATCTTTCAACAAGGAATAAAACCATGCATTCTGTGAATGTCTGTACTTAGCAAGCTCACTGTAGAAATCGGGGTTGTCTCCCCTTGTGATGACAGAGTTGCCTCGCTGTCACCACTCAGAATCAAGAAAGGATGTTACCACTCCTAGGAAAAAATTTAAATTAAAAAACTTAAGGGACAGTTTCTACGGAAAATTTAAGGTATAGTTTCCATTAAATTTGCCTTGATTTTGTACCAGTCAAAATTGTATATCAGGAGGTAGGGAGATAGCATAGTTGGTAAATGGTTTGTCTCACAAGCATGAGGACTTGAGTTCAGTCACCAGTACCCATTAAAATGCTGCCAGCAGTTGTACATGCCTAGAATTCCAGGGCTAAAGAGGTAGAGGCAGGAGGTTCCACTGGCCAGCTAATCTAGCCCAATAGTTGAGCTCCAGGCCAATGACAGACCCTGTCTCAAAAAGAGGCGGACAGTGTACTTGAGGGCCAAGATCTTAGGATTTTCTATGCTCTTCACATGTACTTCACACTTGTACACAATTACCTATACACACCTGTGCATTTATGCATATGCATGTTTACCACACACACATAAACACACACAAAGTGCACATCAAGCCATAATAAGTTGGAAAACTCCTGTCAATTTCTTACATAGTGTTTGACCTGAGCATTGATACTGTCTCAACACTTGTCATGAAGAAATCCAACCGGAAGCCCATCGGTCCTAGAAGGCTCTAGATGTCACGTGAGACTTTTCCCTGGGGAGATGTGAATACACATCTATTCAGGGCACAAAGGACAGACCAAAGCACGATTATATCAAAACTGGTTTTGGTGAACCCATGTGTTCATTGGGGTGACTTACAGAGCAGGGTGAGGGGCTGCTTACAGGAGCACGGGTGACACAAAGGCAGCCGCATCCCTGTAAGGCCCACCCCAGCACAGGTGACGCATCGCAGGAGCTCACGGCGGGACTTGCAGGCAGCTGGGCAGGGCAAGGTGGGAAGTTTCTCCCCAAGCAGTTGTTTACTGATCCTATAACCTTGGGGAGAGATTTATGACCTTTTTAAGTTTCAGCTTTCCCAGATTTATTGACCTCTTGACTCCCTTCTCCCTCCAGGAGGGAATATTTCAATTCCATGGAATTTTCTTGTTTTAATTGTACTTTTTTTATGAGAGAGGGTGAGCAAGAGAGAGAGAGAGAGAGAATTGGTGTGCCAGGGCCTCCAGCCATTGCCATTGAACTCCAGATGCGTGCACCACCTTGTGTGCATGTGTGACTTTGCACGTCCGTGTCACCTTGTGTATCTGGCTTACGTGGGATCTGGAGAGTTGAACATTGGTGCTTAGGCTTTTACAGGCAAACACCTTAACTGCTAAGCCACCTCTCCAGTCCCTCTATGGAATTTTCTATATAACAGGTACCATCATCTTTGTTTTGCAGAGGGAGACACTGTAGTCCATCTGCTCCAGATCTCACAGCTGGTAGGTATAGGAGCCAGAATTAGTAACTCAGGTCCTCACTCCCTCTTTACCAGACACTACCTTCGTACGTATTGTGCCATTGTGTGGGTGCAAGGGAACATGGGCAAAAGGCTGAGGCATCTTTGCACGAGACACACATTTATTGCGGGTCGAGTTACTACAAAAAGGGAAGATAACTTGACAAATAGTCCCCCTGCTCCAACACCTACAGAAAGCAATGAAACAGTGTTTGACTGGAGCATTGGTTCTATGCCATACATCTTTCAACACCTGTCATGAGGAAATCCAACTGGAAGCCCATCCGTCGTGTAAGACCCTATAGAAGTGTGAAATATTAGGGGAAACGTGGCGACCACACGGATACCAGAGAATGTCTTCAGATTGTTTGAGCGACACTTTGGAACTCTGGAAAGCCCAACTGTAAAAACAGCTAAAGTACCACAAAGAAAAAGAGATAAATGACATAAATATGTCTTTTTTGGGGGGGTGCATGTAGCATAGTCTGTGGTATGTGCATACATGTGTGTGCAGACACATGTACTTCATGCACATGTGTGCATAGATCCGAGAAGGATGTCTGCTATCCTACCCTAGTGATCTTCCACCTCATTTCCTTGAGACACGATCTCTCACTGAACCGGGAGCTCTTTTTTTAGCTAGACTGGCTGACCAGCAAGTCTCTGATCTTCCCCTTCCCTCCCTGCACCAGCATTGCGGTTACAGGCATGTGTGGGCATGCTGCGGTCCACCTGGCATTTTACATCGAGTTGAGTATTTGACCCAGGTCTGTATGCTTAAACAGAAGTGCTCTCACTTGCGGATCCATCTCCTAGCCCTATGCATGTGTTTTAATGGACCTGAATCATCAGTGAAAATGTTTGAAAGTGGCCGGGCGTGGTGGCGCGCGCCTTTAATCCCAGCACTCAGGAGGCAGAGATAGGAGGATCACCGTGAGTTCAAGGTTACCCTGAGACTACATAGTGAATTCCAGGTTAGCCGGAGCCAGAGTGAGACCCCACCTCGAAAAACCAAAAAAAAAAAAAAAAAAAAAAAGTTTGAAAGTTTACCTAGTTAGAAAACACAATACATTTAGATGCCAATTAATTGCTAGGATACAGAAGCCAAGGATGTTCATGTTTGGTGAGATGTCATCAATTTACTATGATGCTTGGCTGGTGACTATATCATTTTAGCACAATTTAAAAGAGGGTGCAGGGCTGGAGAAATGGCTTAGTGGTTAAGGCACTTGCCTGCAAAGCCAAAGGACCCAGTTCGATTCCCGGGGACCCACGTAAGCCAGATGCACAAGGGGGAGCATGCATCTGGAGTTTATTTGCAGTGGCTGGAGGCCCTGGTGCACCCATTCTCTCTCTATCTGTCTCTCTGTCAAGTAAATAAATAAATTTTTTAAATATTTAAAAATTGAAAATTGATTCACAGTGCAGAATGAGTGGGAAAACGTTTGACATGATCCAAACTCCGACTTGCACAAATAAACCAGGCAGGTGGGTTCCCTAAACAGCAAATTCACATATCCATATCATGTTTGTTCTGCTGGGCTTTGGTCTTGCTTTGATCCAATCTTTCCTTGCTAGGTGCCTGGTCCCCTATTTTGGAATGGGAATGTTGACTCTGCGACATTATATGTTGGAAGTATTAAATCACATCTTGATTTTACAAGGCTCATAATTCAGAGACTGCCTGGAGTCTTAGATGAGACTTTGGACTTTGGAACAGAATTGGGACTGATAAAGATGATAGGGACTTTTAAGTTGAACTGAATGCATTTTGCATCACAAGATGGCCTTGCGTCAACAGGGGCCAGGAGTGGAATGTGATGGTTTGAATGTAAAATATCCCCCAGACACTCTTATAGTTGAATACTTAATCGTCAGCTGTTTGGGAAGGTTGTGAAACCTTCTGAGGTGGAGCCTTGCTGGAGGGAGTGTGTCACTGGGAGCAGGCCTTGAGGTTTATAGTGCAGGCCCACTTAGTGATGTCTCTTCACTTCCTCCCTTATAAGGTGATGCTGGGACACTAGCTTTCTGCTCCTGTCATACTTTCCCTGCCACGATAGACTCTACTCTCTTGAAACTGTACATTCAAATAAATTCTTCCCTGTCTTAAGCTGATTCTGGTCAGCTATTTGGGCCCAGCAATGCAAAAATAACTGATCCAGCAATTAATACATCAGCATAGAACTCATGTTGTCATCCCTTATATAAAATGCTTGGGACCAGAAATGTTTAAAAAGTTTGGAGTCTTTTCAGATGTTAGAATATTTCATAGACTTCACCAGTTAAAAATACTTCATGTTTTAAAACCGAAATGCTACAAAATATGAAGCATTTGAGTGCCATGGTTGGGCCATTTTGGATATCAGATCTTTAGTTGGGGCAGCTCACCCTGGATTTACAGGAGATTTGAAACGTTTCCGCTTTAGCAGTTTATCCTAAACATCTAGCTGGAGTTTTCCATTGTCCATGACAGACAGGAAGGGGTCATAGGTAGGACTAGTGACTGCTCACATCTCTTTTAGACAAGACCCTCCATCCTAGATGCTAGAAATGTCAGTTATAACAGCTCAGAGATGCATCTTTATCTGAGAACCGTCCTCAATTCAGGAGGTGCCTCACTGGGTGCCTATACCTGCATTGAATATGGTCTACAGCTCATGTTCTATAAGATGCCACTTTGTAGACAGCAGTGTACTGCCATCACGAGATATAGCATACTTCAGTCTATGTGGATACAGCCCATGTTCCAGCAGTCAGGCTGCTTAGACTCACCCAAAGTTGTGTTGCTATGTGCTGAGCTGGAAGTCAATCAAAGGCTGTCATTCCTTTCTTTTAATCTCAGTTATTTCTGCCAGTGATTTGTTAAATAGAGACACAAATTTAACTTTTAAGACTGCAGCAAGCTTGAAAGAGACTATCTTCCAAATTGCTCGTCTGTGGGAAGGAAGTAATAATGAATCCTGGGTGGTGATAAAAAGTCTACACATTTATCCAGCCTCTTCTTGCATAATATTCTCTATGCTCTTCCCTTGGCCTAGGTAAATCATGCCCAAGTTCAGAGCCATTGTGGAGAGAAATAAAAAAGCAACGAATATAGGTGATATGATTTATTAGGAGCAATAACGAAATGATGTACAGTAGTCTACCCTCTGGTCCTAAGCGCATGTTCCCCTCTCATACAAAAGCAGTTGTCCGCTTCAAATACCCTGCAAGTCTTATCCACCCATGGCATCAGGTTTGAAGTTCATGGAAAAGAAATCATCAACAAGTCTAAGTGTGGACAAAGTTGTTTGAAACCAATTTCTTGGATTCACGTCTTCTGGACCCAAAAGAACTATGGGAGAAAAAAAAAGAGGTGATTTGGAGAAATTCTGAGAGCTAGCTTGGTGTCTGTTTTTGCCTCCACCGCCCTGAAGAAGGGGAGATTCCATATTTATGATCTTGCTCTGCCACCGAGAGTGTTTCTCTAATCCACTTTTCTCTTGTCTCTATCCTCTGGGCTCTGGGCTTTAAAGTATTTTCTTCTGATTATGAAATGGACCATGTTTGCAGCTGACTGGCTTTCTCTCCCTCCTTCCTGTCCATAGAAACGGAGGCACCTGATTTCTCTTTTCATGTTTCATCTGTTTCAGGCTGCTAAACCTTACTTAGATTCTCGGTGTGGGTTTGTATGGTAGTTGATTGCACGCCTAAAAGTTCCAGCTACCATTCTTTCTGTGCAGTCTTCTCTCTACTTTGGCCCCAGGGTTCCCTAGAAGAACTGAGAGGATAGGATGAATATGTGAAAGGGGGTGGGGATATTAAATTATCTCCCAAGATACGGGCTGGGCAGTCCAAGCAACAGCTGTCCACTAACAGGAAAGTTAAAGGATGCGGTAGCTGCTCAGTCCACGAGCCTGGATGCAAGCTAGGAAAGCAAAGAACCGGGCAGCCGCTCAGATCCTGAGGCCAAATGAGAGGCAGAAGGCACACCACAGAGCAGCAAGGGGAGACAGGGGCAAAGCATGCAACTATAAGCAGCACAGCCAGCTGGAGCAAAGAAGAAAAAACCTCTGATGCTCTCGGGAAGCTCCCTTCTATACGGTCCAGGGCGGACGTGCCCGCCATTGTGGAGAAAAACTTCTGCAATCAGTTAATCCTGCCTGGAAAACACCCTCATCGCCCCACCCAAGAGACACGTCTCTCACCCCATTCCTAATCTGCCCAAGGTGCCAACAAACTTAACCATCACAGAGTGTCAGGATGGCAACACTCAAGGTTCTTTTGTCTACCTGAGAGGGTCCAGGAAACATCACCTTACACTTGTCTAAAGTTTTACCTAATCCTCAGAGAACTATCTAATGTCAGCTTTGGGAAATAACCTCTTGTTGTCAGCACATGTCCGGTTCTCCTGAATACTCTCATAGTGCCTCCAACTGTTTCTTGCAGCCGTGTAGACAGGAGATTTTATTCTCTCATTTATCATATGAGAAAACTAAGCCTTCAGAGGAGAGATGTGAAATGCCTGAGGTCACTGAGCAGCGTGTTCAGGTTACATGAGACCATTTATCCCCTGGTGCTCCAGGACCAGGGGTGTGCAAGCAGTAGATAGCAGCCTTATCTAGGATTGCCAGAGCCCGTGCTGCACTTGATACACCTGGGTCAGTCGTGGCCTCAGACTACGCTCTCCTCAGAGGAAGACAGTGCAGCAGGGAAGCCGTTGTGGTTCAAACACAGTCTAACATTCTCCCAAGACGTATCTGGCTCTCTGACACATCTGTGACCCTTCCACTTCAGAACTGCAGCTGCTGTCTTGGAGTTTTTAATCTAACACTAACACTCTTAGCATATTCTCTGCCATTTAAAAATATTTTTCCTGGGCTAGAGAAATGGTTTAGTGGTTAAGGCACTTACCTGCAAAGCCAAAGGACCTAGGTTCGATTCCCCAGGACCCACATAAGCCAGATGCACAAGGTGGCACATACATCTGGAGCTTGTTTGCTGTGGCTGGAGGCCCTAGCACACACATTCTCTCTCTATCTGTCTCTCTTTCTCTCTGTCAAATAAATAAAATTTTAAAAACTTAAAAAATAAAACTGACCTGGAATTCACTAGGTAGTCTCAGGGTGGCCTTGAACTCATGGCGATCCTCCTCGAACTCATGGCAATCCTCCTACCTCTGCCTCCTGAGTGCTGGGATTAAAGGCATGTGCCACCATGCTTGGCTAGTTTTTTTTTTTAATTTAAAAAAAATTTATTTATTTGTAAGCAGAGAGAGAGAGAGATAGAAGAAAGGCAGACAGAGAGAGAATGGGCACACTAGGGCCTCTGGCCATGGCAAACGAACTCCAGATGCATGTGCCCTTATGCATCTGGCTTACGTGGGACCTGGAGAATTGAACTGGGATCCTTTGGCTTCACAGGCAAATGCCTTAACCGCTAGGCCATTTCTCCAGCCCTAGTTTTTTTTTTTTTTTAAATATCTTTATCCAGTTTTGGTATCCGGATACTGCTGGCTGCACACAATGAGCTTAGGCATATGTTCTATTTCCATTTTTTGGACTGCTGTTAGATCCTCCTTAAACGTTTGCTAGAATTCCACAATTAATTCATTTTGTCTTGGGCTTTTATTTTTGGGGAGCCAAACATTCTTAATCACAGGAACATAGGAAAGAGGAGAGCAAGGGTTGGAGAGATGGTTCAGTGCCTAAAGGAATTTCCTGGCAAACCCTAATGGCCTGAGTTCGGTTCCCCAGTACCCGTGTAAGGCCGATACACAGAATGGTGCATGCATCTGGAGTTTGTTTGCGGTGGCAAGAGACCCTGCCAATTCTCTCTCTCTCACCTTTCAAATAAATAATATTTTTAAAAGAAAGAGGAGGTAAATCTTATTATTAGATAGAAAATGACCCAGCTCTCTCTTGGCCCTATCTATCTGTGCTGCTCATTACCCAGTCATCCATCCATCAATCCATCCACTCATTCATCCACACATCTAACCATCCATTCACCTACTCTCCTCAGTCATTTTCTCTGTCCTTTCTTCAGTTTGTGTTTTCAATCTATTATTCATTTATTCTTGTATTCATAAAATATGATTTATCAACTCTCTTTTCTGGCTTCCCCTCCCTCATCTCACTTACCTTTTTCGATGAGGAAAACTAACGGTCCAGAAACATCTCTAGCTTACTCAGTAACTTATTCACTGAATTACATACAATTAAAGTTCTCTGTCCTTGGAGTTTTGTCCAGTAGAGGGAGAGTGTGAGGTCTCAGCTGACATAATGACCATCATGCTAAAACTTTTCTCCCAGCTTATTTCTTAAACATGCAGGGAACATTTGTTGAACCCTACTATGTGCCAAATGGTTAACTAACAACAAGGTCACACACAAACAAACACGCTAGCTCAACAGGATGTCAGTATATAGAACTGTAAATGTGGTTTTGAGAAAACATAATACAGGCCAGCAAAGAAGTGAAACTGTGTTGATGAGGAAGGTTTGCAAAAATTGCCTGTTGAAGAAAACAGCTGAGTCCGATCCTGTAGAAAAAGTGAACTTGTAGAAAATGGGGAATTCTGATAGATTCCAAAGCTCATTTTTAATTGCAAAAGTACTATATGCTTATGGTGAATTTTGCAGAGGATACATTTTACAGATGAGCAAAAATTATGAAACAAACCATCCCATTCTCTGCACATGCCTGAAAGTCCATCCCCAGAGAACCACTTTTGCTAATTGCATCTAAAGCATTCTCTAGCCACATATATGCAAATTATCTCATTATGGGCTGTAAAATTTGGATCTCTTTATTATGTCATTTATCCCACAGTTACTACCTGCTATTGTTTGATAAAGAAAGGCTATATTTATCAACCAGATGAACTGCCATTTATTCCAAAAATACAAAGTAAATAATTATTCTATTTACTATTTTCATGTTAATGAGTATCTTTCAATTCATTTATCTCTCTATCATATCCTTTAATTATTTTCAGATTTATGTTGGACTGATAATTTTTTCATCCTATATTTTGAAATCAATATTATCCTTTTTTGACTTGATGCTGAAAATGCCCTGAGTTTGGCTAGTGGGAGTTTCTGTAAGTTGGTATGAGGGGGTTGAGAGCAAAAAAGCCCCTCTGGGCTCCAGATGACTCTTTATCTCTCTCTCTGCTTGCAAATAAATTAAATAAATAAATAAATTTAATAACTTAGAAGACCCCAAGCCAGTGGCTCTTAAGTTCTTGTTTTACAATTAACAACTAATTGATAAGTATAGACCATGAAAGTTATGAAAGACTTATTTTAAAAGAGAGTAGATATTCCTGAAGACTCCACATGCTTTGGCTGCACGGTCACTGAGAAATCAAGCTGAAGCTGAGCCGAAAATCTCCTCCCTGTAGGCCAGCTGACAGAAAGCTGGAAAAAGCTATGCTGCCTGCAACCCTATGGGAGACAGAAGTCATTAGCAGTGAAAACAGTGACACCACAAGCTTTAAGTTTGGCCGGCCAGGCCAAATGACTGAACGGATGCAATAGTGGCATGTCTCTTATGGGGCAACCAACTGCTCTCTAATTGGAATGGTGGCCTGCTCCATGGGAGGGAATACGTGCCTTTTCAGCACCTATGGCAGGGGAGGTCATGAGCCCTAGGAGTGTAACATCTGCTCTTGTCTGGCTTAATGCATGTATTATGCCCACCAAACTGCCTTGTAAGCACTTTGCCTGATGTTCATAACCATATGTTAATGCTACTCTCACTTTTGGTTAGAGAAGCTTCTCTTTTCAGATGGTGGTAACCTTGGGATGACCCAGAAAGCACCATAGTGCTAAGAAGAAGTGACAGAGGAGTGCTCAGCACTGAAACATCTCTATCAAACCTTCCAAGGCTCAGGGTCCATTGTGGAAGAGGTGGCGGAAAGAATGCTGGAACTGGGAAATGAGCTCAGTCTCCAAGACCAAGATACCACCAAATGTGGGCTAGAAGAGAGCCAACGCATATAAAATTCCCTCCAAAACATATATGGGCATCCCTTCTATCTGGAACTAACTTCTCTCTTCATTGGATAATTTGCTTATCTTTTTTCAGATGGACAATGACCTGAAGGGAGGATCAGCTAATCATACCTCACAAGGGCCCCAGCTGAAACCATAGAACAACGCAGGGGAAGGGCAAGAATACAGCGTTCTTGGCGATCACAACACCAGAAAAAGACTGAAGGAGATAAACAGAGAATATCCAACTCCAGCTAAGCCAGATATCCAGAGACACAGAGGCTCCCCAAACCTCATCACTGAAGCAGAACTAAAATGACCCCAATGTGGCTCAGGGAAACTCGCGGAAGAGGGGGCGGAAAGATTGTTAGAGTCATAAGTTGGGGCATTATGCACAGAGACTGGGGCCTACCCCCCAGAACTCTTGACTACCCCCACAATGTATGACCCACATTCCCCATTGATGAGGGTCCCTTTGAAAGAGGGAGGACAGGGAGGAGGACAATGGAACCAAAACTATGAATGTAAAATCAGAATAATATAAATTAAAAAAGTATATATACATTAAAAAAAAAAGAATGTAAGAGCCAAAGGAAGGGTAGGACTCCTTACAATGCACTCTTCCAGACACAAAATGGTGGATATCTGTGTCCTCACAGTGCCTAGCACTGCCTTCACAAGACCTTCATAATAGGAGGAAAAGATGAGGACATTAAAATAAAAGAGACTAATTGAGAGAGGTGAGGGGATATGATGGAGAGTGGATTTGTAAAGGGGAAAGTTTATAAAAACAGAGTAGAAATAAGAGAACAAGAAGAAATGCAGAAAAGCTCCCAAGCTGAGAGGGGTTCCCCCAGCCCCCAGCTGGAAGAGGTTCTGAGAAGGAAAAAATTCTGGGGCAAATCCACATGTACTTGGATAAGGTAATTTTCACAAATACCTACCTTGGCCATCCAATTGGGATGAGCCTCATTGTGAAGTTCAAACATGTTTGAAGGACTTTGATTGGTTAGTGGGCCAGGGAGAAGAGTGCAAACCTGGAATGCGTCTGCTCACGGGAGTGGGGGAAGTGGTGGTGGGGGATGGGGAGAGGCCCTTGAGACATTAAGGAGGAACAACCAGGAACCTCCTTCTCATCACCATCTGGAATCAGACTGGAGTTCCCTTCTAGTCTCGCCAGGGCAGGGCAGGCATTTGCGTTCTCTTGGGCCTGTGTCTCTACCTGCAGAAGAAGGTTTTTCCTGGCCCCTCCTCTCCGTCACTGACTTCTGTGCCTTTCTGACAGATCTTAAAGCTCTTGCTTCTGACACTATATCTCAGTATGAGTTTTCCCTGCCCTCAACTCAGGATCACTCTTTTCTCCAACTCTGCTTCCTCTTTTTTTTTTTTATTTTTAAAAAATATTTTATTTATTTATTTATTTGAGAGAGAGAGAGATAGGCAGGTAGAGAGAGAGAGAGACTGGGCGCGCCATGGCCTCCAGCCACTTCAAACGAACTCCAGATGCATGCACCCCCTTGTTCATCTGGCTTACGTGGGTTCTGGAGAATCAAGCCTCAAACCGGGGTCCTTAGGCTTCACAGGCAAGCGTTTAACCACTAAGCCATCTCTCCAGCCCTCTGCTTCCTCTTTTGAGAGAAGGCCACACAGAAATCCACGGTGGAGCATTGGTGAGCTACAAGGCATTAAAATTTGATTATTTTAATTTTTCCTGTTCCTTTTTTTTTTTAAAAAAATCAAGGTAGGGTCTCACTGTAGCTCAGGCCCACCTGGACTAATCCTATAGTTCTAGACTGACCTCTAGGCTGACCTCTATCTCACAGCGATCCTCTTACCTAAGCCACCCGAATGCTGGAATTAAAGGCATGTGCCACCATGCCCAACTCCAAATGTAATTTTTTCTAGGCACATCCAATGAGTGGCATTGGAATATGTTTGTTTAATAACATCAGGAGTTGATTTTGGTATTACATTGAAATTTATTATTATAGAGTTTATGCCTAACATCTCAATTCACATTTCTTTCTTTTTTTTGAGGGGGGGGGTGGTTCGGGGTAATTTCTCTCTAAATATTGTAGTAGCTTGTATCTTTCCCTCTGAATCCACAAACCTACATCCATGGATTTAACTAACTGTGGATCAAAAGTAATTGAAAAATAGTTGCTGGATACAGTGATACACACCTGTAATCTTAGCAGTTAGGAGGTGGAGGCAGGAGGATTAGAAGTTCAAGGTTGGCTACATGGTGTACATGTAGATACATGGGATACATGTGTCAATAAAACAAAACAAAACAAAACAAAACAAAACAAAACAAAACAAAACGGTATGTGAAAAAGTTGACTCATACTAAACACTCCATATGCCACATACTAACTTGTATGAGGGAAACTTACATTTCTTTAAAAGTAGGGTTGGAGAGATTGCTTAGTGATTAAGGCACTTGCCTGTGAAGACTAAGGACCCAGGTTTGATTCTCCAGGTCCCACATAAGCCAAATGCACATGTGTCTGGAGTTCGCTTGCAGTGGCTAGGGGTGCAAACATTCTCTTTCTCTCTCCCTCTCGCTTTCTTTAATAAATAAACAAACAAATAAACCAGAAGAATATTTAAAATTTTTCTTTAAAAGTAGAGATGAAAAAATGCCATGATAAACCAAGGTCTTAGAAAAAAATAACTTAGTACCACAAAAATGAAATTCTCCCCCAAGATCACTTGTCACTGAATGCTATGTTAATAGGTACCAGCAACATTTTTTTAAATGGAATCTGACAAGTTGATTTTAAAATTCATATAATTAAAGGGCAGGGTTAGCTAAGAAAGCCTTACAAAGTTGCACAATGATACAGAGATGATGGAGAGACACGCAGGCAGAAAAGTAGACAGAAACATGGATGGGTAGCTATCTAATTATATTGTTTTATAAAAAAGGAAACAGATGGTATTTCAAATTAAAAATACCTATACACAATTTAAAAAGTCTTTATTTGCAAGCAGAGAAATAGAAGAGAGACAGAGTGGCCTCCAGCCACTGCAAACAAACTCCAGATGCATGCACCACATTGTGCATCTGGCTTTACATGGATGCTATGGAATCAAACCTATATAGTTAGGCTTTGCAGGCGAGTGCCTTAACCCACTGAGTTAGCTCTCCAGCCTTAACTCTACATCATTTAAAAATGGGACTGTTGGGCTGGAGAGATGGCTTAGTGGTTAAGGCACCAGCCTGCTAAGCCTAAGAACTGGGTTCCAATCTCCAGGTCCCACGTTTAGCCAGATGCAAAGTGATGCAAGGGCGCAATGCCGCACTTGCCCACAAGGTGGCGCACACATCTGGATTTCGTTCACAGCAGCTGAGAGACTGCTGGTGCGCCCATCTCTGTCTTCCGCCCTCTCTGTCTGTCTTTCTCTGTGTCTCTCTCCAAAAAAATAAATAAAATAATTTTAAAAAAATTTTAAAAATGGGACTGTTTACAAAGGTGTGGACATGTAGGAAAATTACAAGAAACGGAAGTTTCCCTGGTTACTGTTCTCTATGTTTAACCTCACTTACTGTAATCTTAATGATTGCTGGTCTTTTGTTGAGAGCCTTTGTTATGTTAAGGTATGGCTGTGTATTCTTAGTTTCTTCAGGGCTGTTGTTGCATGCATGTGTGTATCGTTTGTGGACATGTATGTATGCATGTTCATAGGTGTGTGGGTACATGTGTCTGTGTGTGCGTACACGTGTGTGTGGAGGCTGGGTGTCAACATCAAGTGTCTTCCTCCATCACTGCCCATGTTACTCTTTAAAACAAAGGTTTTACTGATTAGCCAGTGAGCCCCAGGATTCCCCGGTTCCACCTCTCCAATGCTGGGATTACAGATGTGCAAGCCACATCTGGTATTTTTACATGAGCACCGGGAATCAAACTCAGGTCATCACATTTGCATGACACTTTATCAACTGAGCCATCTCCCCAACCCTTGCTCATGGATTTTACCATGAAGGGATGTTGGTGTTTGCCAAAGGCCTTTCTGCATCTAGTATGTTGTAT
>PVKW010032658.1:0-23847 GCA_004027895.1 Orientallactaga bullata
CCGCGGCCGCGGCGGCGTTGAGGAGCGAGCTGCCGGGGGCCGCACTCTCCACAGTGGGTTTCTGGCTGTCTTTTGCTTTTCCGCTATTTCCCGGAGAAAATATTCTGCTCTCTTCCTCAGATGAGTGTAGTTTTTCTTGATTCTCTGCCTGATCCGATTTGGCGTGGCTCCTATGCCGCCATCTTACCCGGAACCTTCTACTTTGATGAGTTTTGACACACCTCAGTATCTATCACCTTCTCCATGGAGACAGTTTTCTGGCTGGCAGTGAAAACAGCACCATATTCTTTCTGTGACTCCCTCTGCAATGTTCCCGAGTCCTGGTGGGTATGATAGAGATGACTTGTCCAGTACTAAGCCCTGGGCTTTCTATTCTTGTCATTTTTATGAGTCTTGGGTTTGCTTGGTATTTTATGTTATCCATAAAAAGAAGATTCTGGGAATATGCACACTTAGAAAGCTGTTTTATGAGCATAACATCTCTGTTTAGCCCAAGAACAGTGGAAACTTCCCTGTGGGATCTATGACTTCCCAAGCCATATGTTTTTGACTGGGTTCTCAGTACCAGGCACGAATTACATGCCCCTGACTGTATGGGCAAGCCAGGGTCACTTACTGCTGCAAATGAACTCTAGAAGCATGAGGCTGTTATCCAATGAGAGAGCAGTTGATTGCTCTATAACTTGTGTGCCATTATTGTGCCATGAGTACAGCTTGCCTGGATGGTTGATTTTGTAGCTTGGAGGATCCACTGCGTGTTTAGACTATAGATAACTTTTCTCTCCCAGCAGCTCCTGTGGCACCTTCCAGCATGACAGCAGCCATCTGGCAAGGAGGTGGCTTCCATCGCAATCTCAGTTCCACCTTGATTTGCTCAGTGTCCTGTGACTGCAGTCTGTGGTGTGTTTAGCATTAACAAACAAACAAACAAAAAGGTCTTAACATCTCCTGATGTGTAATGAAGCACACTGACATGACAAAACAATGGCTTCCATTTTTTTGGAGTTTGCATGGGCCTCCTTGATTCACTGTTGGGGAGGTGTGGTGGCTTGATTCAGGTGTCTCCCATAAACATAGGTGTTCTGAATGCTAGGTTCCCAGATGATGGAGATTTGGGGATTAACACCTCCTGGGGGCAGTGTATTGTTGGGTGCAGGCTTATGAGTATTATAGCCAGTTTCTCCTTGCCAGTGTTTGGCACACTCTCCTGTGGCTGTTGTCCATCTGATGTTGGTGAGGAGGTGATGTCCACCCTCTGCTTGTATTTTCATTTTCTCCTGCCATCATGGAGCTTCCCTTCGAGTCTGTATGCCAAAATAACCCCCTTTTTCCCCCACAAGCTGCTCTTGGTCAGTTGTTTTCTGCCAGCAATGTCAACTTGACTACAACAATTAAGTTGGTGCTGAGAGTGGTGTTATTGCTGCTTGAAACCTGACTATGTAGCTTTAGCCTTTTGGAGCTGATTTTCAAGAGGAATGTAGATGAATTTGAAACCTTGGCCTAAGAGCTGCCTTACCGTACTGTAAGTACAGCCTGATGAACTATTCTGGTCAGAGTTGAAAGACCTGAATGCAGTAAGAACTATGGACTGTGAGGTTTGGCTTACGGTGAAAAAGAGCTTTGCCTGCATGGTGCTAGAAAGCAGTTTGTGCGAGAGGCTTGCTGTTATGTCCGTGTCATGAGAATTTATGCAAGGTTGCATTGCGTAGAAACAGACTAGTGTGAGCAGAGGGATATGGCACAGAAATTAAACCTTTGGGCCAAAATTTCTGCTTGTTCAGCTGCAATTGTATAAGAGATTACAACCATTGAGACTGGGTCAGCTGTTCTGCACTGGGACAACAGAAAGAATGCAGAGTCTTTTGAAGGGGCCTGAATGCTGAAGGAGTATCCTGTTCTTCAAAGTCTGCTTTATTCCCCCCTGGATTAACAAATTGTCACCCTACCTGGTATTGTGGAGTATAAGAAACACAGGAAAGAGAGGGTCATTGAATTTGCAACACAGTCTTGTGTTTTGGAAATGGCCATGGTCAGTGCGAAGCAGGGTTGCTGGATGCCTGCTTGGAGACCCGATGGAGCCATGAGGATGGAACGTGGTTGTGGTGGAGTCTCAGCGGAGGTGCTAGGACCATGAGACAGGTGCTAAAGAGACCAGCCAACCCCAGATGAAGTTTTCCAGAACTGTGAGTAGCCTACCTGTAGGGGCAGAATTGTATCTCCAGGGACTTATTGCTGGTTAGAATTATCAGACTTGGAGATTTGTCACTGACTAGAGTTGTTGGACTTGGAGTTACAGAGTTTGATGTTTGCCTTGTTTAAATATTGTATTGGTTAAATATTTCTTCACTATTGCTAGTGCCATCTTTTGCAGTATGTTTATTCTGTACCTTATGCTTTTTTTTTTTTTTTTTTTTGTACTATGGCTCAGTAAAAATATCTTGTTGTATGTCTTTTTATTTTGATAAATATCTCTCTTAGGGCTTTTGCCCACTTTTCAGTTGGTTTGTTTCTGTTATTGAGTAATGAGTATGCCTGAAAAATCTTACATTAATAAATCCCATATAAGATATGTTTCTAAAATGTTTTTTATTTAATTCTTTGAAAGAGAAACATACATAGAGAAAGACAGAGAGAGAGAGAGAGAGAAAGAGAAAGAGAGGGAATGGGTAAACCAGGGTCACTTGCCACAGCAAACAAACACCAGTATGCACATGCCACTTTGTGCATCTGGCTTTACATGGATACTGGAGAGTCAAACCCAGGCTGTGAGGCTTTGCAAGCAAGGATCTTTAACCACTGAATGATTTCTCCAGCTCAGACATGTGTTTTTAAAGTATTTATTCATTTATTTGTGCATGTGCATATATGCACACGTGTGTATGCAAGTGTATGGGCAAACCAGGGTCTCTTGCTGCTGCAAATGAACTACAGAAACAGGGGGCTGGCTTTACATAGGCACTGGGGAATCAAACCCAGGCAGGCAGGCAGGCTTTGCAAAGCAAGATACTTTAACCACTGAGCCATCTCCCCAGCCCATAGACATGTGTTTTTTAAAAAATATTTTTTCCAGGGGATGGAGAGATGGCTTAGTGGTTAAGCGCTTGCTGTGAAGCCTAAGGACCCCAGTTCGAGGCTCAATTTCCCAGTACCTATGTAAGCCAGATGCACAAGGTGGCACATGCATTTGCAGTGGCTGGAGGCCCTGGTGTGCCCATTCTCTCTCTCTCTGCCTCTTTCTCTGTCTGTTGCTCTCAAATAAATTAATAAAAATAAACAAAAAAATTTTAAATATTTTTTCCACTCCATAGTGGTGGTGGTCAGTTTGGCCATGCAGAAGCTTTTCAGTGTGATGTTGCCCTAATATTTATTTATTTATTTATTTATTTATTTATTTATTTATTTATAGCCACTGGAAAGACAATTCTGCAATAAGCATCCTCAATGGTTTGTCTTTGTTGTCAGCTTGACTGCACTTAGGAGACACACACTTTTGGTCATGTCTGGCAGGGGTTTTCAGAGAGGTTTTACTAAGAGGGAGGACCCACCCTGAATATGGGTGGCACCACCCCAAGGGTTTATGAAAGAGGAAAAAGGACAACTATGGACACAGTGTCACCAGCCATCTCATGGCCCTCTACTGTGCTTCTGCCATGACTGTAACCATAAGCCAATATAAACCCATCCTCTTAAGTTGCTTTTTGTCAGGTATTTGGCCACAGATATAAGAAAAGTAATGACTATAACATCTTTTACCCACTAATGTGCCTCCTATTTCAGTAAATATGCTTTCATTTTCTCAAAAGTAATTTTATAGAATAAATTTCCAGAAGTATAAATTGTAAGAGGATGCATATATTTTTATTTTATTGGATTTTTACTAGATTAATTTGCAAATGATTATAGTGAAGCTAGTATCTTGTGTTGTGACAAATTTATTAAAATCTATCATCCTGCCCAATCCTCTCCCCTGAACTTGTCTCCTGAGCTTTTGACACCTGTTGGGTGAGAAACAGTTAACTCGCTGTTACTGAAATGGGAGTGTCCCAGATTGTTGTAAATGTGAACTTTCTACTGCCCAGGAGCATCAGACTTTCCTCTTCTGACTACTTTTACCCTTGGACTGTGTTTCACTGGGGCTGTTTGTCATCATTTGAATTCAAGGGAGCTATTTTATGTGTAGTATAAATAGGAGCCATTTACCTAACTTTATGCTTCAGATATTCTCAACAGTCTAGTTTTTGCCTTCTGACTTTTCTTATTGTCTCTTACACTGAATTTTAAATATTTACAGTCAACCTTTCATTTCCTTTTCTTTTCTTACTTTCCTGTCTTGCTGATGACGATTTTCCCCAACACACATACCACCACCCCAAAACCAGACATGAGTCTTGAAGTGTTTTCTAGGCTTTCTTCTACATTTCTATTATCTATCATCTATCTATCTATCGTCTATCTATCTACCTAACAAATCACCTATCAATCTATCATTATCTATATCTATCATCCATCTATCATCTATCTAATCTATCAGTGTATCTATCATCTATCATTCTATCGATCATCTATCTTTTGTAATGCTGGGGATAAAACTCACAGAACTGGCACACCAGGGACTTCTGCCACTGCAAACAAATTCCAGATACTTTGTGCATCTGGCTTTACATGGGTACTAGGGAACTGATCCTGAGCTGGCATGCTTTGCAAGCAAGCTCCTTTAACTACTGAGCCATCTCTTCAGCTCATATACTACTTTGAAATTTACAGAAAAAAGTTGAAGATAGAACAGAGAATTTCCCTATACTTCCAACTTCTCCTGTTACTAAATTTTCTCTTATAGGCCTAATGAACAAATTCATTATGAATGACTGAATCAGCTCGACACATTATTATTGAACAAAGCCCACATTCTACTTGGCTTTCCTTAGAGTTACTATTACCATTTTTCTGTTCCAGGCCCATCCAGAGTGCTCCATTATTGATCTGCATGCCTCCTCAGGTTTGTACTGAATGTGAAAGCTTCCCCCACTTGCCTTGTTTGATGACTTGAAGATGATTAACTAGGTAACTTCAGGTCTGTCTGATATTTTATCCATGATCACATGGTGGCTATGATGTTTGGGTGGAAAACCACAAATGTGAAACCCATTCTCTTGTCATCTATCAGGGCTCATGCCCTCAACAGGACTTGCGGGGCTCATGTTAATTCTGGGCATATGGTTGGGGTGGGGTTTCTTGGTTTCTCCACCATAAAGCAAACTTCCACTCCTTCCATGCAGTACTCATTGGAGGAAATCACTGTGCGTAGTTCACATGCATAAGAGCAGATACCTGTATAAACATCTAGATTTGTCTATTGTTCATCACTTGTACTTTTCATTACAATCTGACACTATCCAAATTGTTACATCAGATCTTTCAAGTGGCTCTTGTGTCCCTGTGACACCCTTAGTCACTGTGCAGTGATTTTGAATACTTCCTTTCTGGTACAACATGGTACTCTAGGATCATGCATGGTCTCTGCCCCAGCCTTAGCCATTTCCAAGAGATCTTGATTCTTCTTTTTTAATTTTATTTATTTGCATATGTGTGTGCACGTGAATGCCAAGGCCTCTTGTCATACAAGAGAAGACTACATGCTTGCATCACTTTTTGCATTTGGCATGGGAATTGAATCCAGGTGGCAGGCTTTGCAAGTAATCACCTTTTACCATTGAGCAATTTTTTTCCAGATTCTTCTTATCAGTTGATAGTGTCACAGTTGCTTTCTTGCTGCTGGGACCAAACACCCAACCAGAAGCAGCTTACAGGAGGAAAGGGTTTATTTCAGGCCTATAGTTTTGAGGGGAAGTTCATCATGGTGGAGAAAGCACAGCAGAGCAGACAACCTGCTCTTATCCACATCTATCAGCAGCTGGGCAGGAGAAGCAAGAGTGAACCAGACTTATATTCCTCCTGGTCTGCCTCCAGTGATCTACCTACTCCAGCAAGGCCCCACCTCCTAAAGGCTCCATTACCTCGGAACTAAGTAGGAAGATTTATCACAGACACTTGAGGCCAGGGGAACATTTACATTCAAACCACCACAGATAGCAGTAGAGCTCAAGACTAGGGCACTTTTTGTGTTCAGTGTTATGACTGTACTGTGGTTTCCAGCTTCACTGCTATGACCATATCATGGTTTCCAGCCTCTTATGTATGTAAACTAACATGTGCATATACACTGCTAAGTCTGAGGTTTTTTTTTTTTTTTTTTTCCCAAAATTCAGGTATTTCCAATGCAATAGAAATAAGAGGAGAGACCTCTAGGGAATGATTAAGCTATGAATGCTCCAACATGTGAATTGTATTGAGGCTATTACAAAAGAGGTTCTCTCATTGCTTAGTCCTTTGGCCACTCTGCCTCTACCAAGTAAAACAGCATTCCTCCTCCTCCTCTTCAGAGAACACAGTGTTAAGGCTATGCCTAGAAGCATTCCAGATCTTCACTAGACAATGACTCTTCACTAGCTGATCCAGAATTGTGAGGAATAAATTGCTATTTTTTTTTCATGACCTAATGTCAAGTAGCTTGTTATAGCAGCACATATTTATACTTATTTCTGTATGTTGTTGTTTGAATATGAAATATCCACCATGGTCTTGTGTTTGGATGTTTGGTCTCCAGGTGGTGGCACTATTTTGAAAGGTTGTGGAAATTTTAGGACATGGAGAAAGTGTTACTGGGGGCAAGTCTTGAGGTTTTATAGTCTGCCCCCACATTCTGTCCTCTCTCCCTGACTGCAGATGAAACAATGTGACCAGCTGCTTCACATTCCTGCCACCCTGCTGTCTCCAAACGGCATATTCCTTCTATATTCCTACTTAAGTTGTTATCTAAAACAAACTCTTTCTCCTTTAAATTGCTTCTTGTCAGGTATTTGGTCACAGCAAGTAACTAGTACACAATACTTATCTGTACTTAATTAAGCATGAGCTCCTCCTGATATCTCCAACTCTAATGTGGAGTCGCATGGCTCACTCTAGTCTTGCCATCTTTGTTTATCTGCAACATCCCTTTCCAACAGCAAGGAGGCTCTTCTCCCCACCCATCATTTACTGAGGTTCAATCCCAATCCCAGAATACCTGCATACAAAAACCCCTACCATAAGCGACTTTACCAGTTGGGGCACAATGCATATGCTCTCTTGTTTTTGTCTTTAGCATTATAGTGTCCACTCATGCCTACAGTCATTAGACCAGCATCCGTGTCACCTACTGAGTTGCTAATATTTTATCAGCCATCTCTCCAGTCCCTATAAACTATTTATTTATTTATAAGCAGAGAGATACAGGCAGACACACACACACACACAGAGAGAAAGAGACAGAGAGAGACAGAAGAGACAGAGAGAGACAGAGGGAGAGAGAGAGAATGGGCATGTCAGGGCCTCTAGCCACTGCAAATGAGCTCCAGACACATGCACCATTTTGTGCATCTGGCTTATGTGGCTACTGGAAAATGAACCTAGGCCATTAGGCTCTGGAGGCAAATGCCTTAATTGCTAAGACATCTGTCCAGCACCTCAGTTTTTAAAATAATTGAGGTGATATTTACCTTATGAAAAAGAGTGTGGAAGTGTTCTCTTCTTGGCATTCAGTTTGTTATTTCTATCATTACTATTATTATTAGTTATTTTAAAAAATGTTGATAGGACCCAGTTTGGTCTAGAGCTTTTGTGGCCAAGCTTCTAATTTCTGTGAAACACAAAATGCTATTCAGCTCTGTATTTCTTCCTATGTTAGTTTTGTATCTATAAAATCATGTTTCTTAACTTCCCTCAATTAAAAATGTTCCTGATATTCCTTTAGTGTTTGAAGAATATGTTGTTTTGTTTGTTTGTTTTGTTTTTTTTTTCAAGGTAGGGTTTTGCTCTATCCCAGGCTTACCTATAATTCACTATGTAGTCTCAGGCTGGCCTCAAACTCACAGTGATCCTCCTACCTCTGCCTCCTGAGTGCTGGGATTATAGGCATGTACCACCACAGCTGGCTGTGTTATCCTTTTAAAAACATGGGTTGGAGAGATGGCTTAGTGGTTAAGGCATTTGCCTGCAAAGCCAAAGGATCCAGGTTCAACTCCCTAGGACTCACATAAGCTGGATGCACAAGAGGGTGCAAGCATTTAGAGTTCATTTGCAGAGGCTGGAGGCCCTGGTGTGCCCATTCTCTCTCTCTCTACCTGCCTAGTTCTGTATCTCTCTCTCTCAAATAAATAAATAAAAATTAACAATTTAAGAAAATGATTTACTGGGAATTTTAGTATATAAATATGTTGCAAATTGGTCATATTTCCATATGGTTATCCTCTTATGTCCCCTCTCACCTTCCCCTATTCCACTGATGGTCTCTTCCATGGGGGTACTGGCAATCACTGTGGGGTTGTGGATCCACCAGTCAGTTCCTTTTGGGGGATAATCCCTCCCAGCACACCTTCTCAAAGGTGGCTCTTACATCCTTTCTACCCCATCTTCCATAATATTCCTGGAGCCTTTATTCCCTATTAGTAGTTTGTAAATGTATTACTTATGGTTTGGAGCTCGCTCGCTCTTTCTTTCTTTCTTTCTTTCTTTCTTTCTTTCTTTCTTTCTTTCTTTCTTTCTTTCTTTCTTTCTTTCTTTCTTTTTAGAGAGAGAGAAAATTGGCGTGACAGGGCCTCAGTCACTGCAATTGAACTCTAGACGCTTGTGCCACCTAGTGGGCATGTGCAACCTTGTGTTAGCCTCACCTTTGTGCATCTGGCTTATGTGGGATCTGGAGAGTCAAACATGGGTCCTTCAAACATGGGTCCTTAGGCTTTGCAGGCAAGCGCCTTAACCACTAAGCAATCTCTCTAGCCTTTGTTAATTTTCTTAATCGTTACGAAGTGCAATCTGTTGATTGTGCTGGCTTTCCTTATTGTTCCAGTCTTTTGATTTCTTCTTTTTATTCTCTTTCCCTCCTTTGAGCTTGATTCATGCCACATCCTTTAAATTTTAGAATGTGGCACTTAATTCTCATTTTGAGGTATATTAAAAATTCTTGTTTTCTTCTTTGAATATGAGTAATATAGAAATGTGTTGCTTAATTTCCAAATAGTTGAAGATTTTTCTAGATACTTGTTATTGACTTTTAATTTAAACCTTAATATTTTTGTTTTGCTTAGAGAATATATAATATATTTTGTCTATACTTTAAATTTTATTGAGATTTATTTAGGTCTCAGAGATGGTTCTTCTTGGTAAATGTTCTGTGTAGACTAGGAACATATGTGTATTTACAACTATTAATTTTTGCTTGTGTGTATGTAAGAGGGAGAGAGAGACAGAGAAGAGAGAATGAGTGTGTGTGTGTGTGTGTGGTATATGTATGTGTATGTACCCTTGATGTGCTCTGTGTGTTTGTCTGCAGTGGGGCATTTGCCTGTGATGACTGGAGCAGAACTTCTTTTATTGTATTGCTCTTCTGCCCATTTTGTTTGAGTCTTTTACTGATACCTGACCTTAGTGCTTTTCACTAGCCTGGGTGCTTCCCTCGTCTCCGTTCCCCTTTGCAGGACTGAGGTACAGACGTGCATGATGATTCCCAGCTGCTTATGTAGGCTATAGAGATTCAAACTTTGGTGGTTTCAGGCCCCCTCAGGCTTTCTTGTTTGTGCAGAAAGCACACTTAACTGTTGAGCCATCTCTTCAGCCCTATTGTCCTGTTTTTATAAACTAGTTGGGTGAATGACAATTAGATTTAGTTGGTTGATAGTGATGTTAAAATTTTATGTGTTTATTCATTTTTATTTTCTTATGTTCTCAGTTTTTGACAGTCATATGTTCAATTTAACACATATCATTATGGTTTTGTCTTTTTTTTTTCCTTTCAGAATTTTCAACTTTTGCTTCTAAATATCTGTTAACTTAAATAGCATTATGTTGACATTTTTATGGTTTAAATTTCTTACCTTTCTGATGATATTAAGTATACTTCTCTGTATAGTTTTCAACATCCTGCATCTCTCGCTTATATTTTAAAGTTTTTGTGGTTTGCAGCGTTTCTTTAGTTTTTTTTTTTTTTTTTTTTTTCATATCGGAAGGTTCCCTGCAAGCTCATAGCTGTTCATATTTAAAGAATAGGGCACAAAAAGGCAGATTAAGGCATAGTTGTGTGTTGGTGTGGTTTCCCCACAGCCTGGTAGAGTGGTGATCAGACTCTTGCTGTGGGCTAGCACGTGTCACACCTGTCAGTAGTTGTAGCAGAAGTCTCTGGTGTGTGTGTGTGTGTGATTGTGCTATTCTCAGTAGCGTGTATAAGAGGGGCTAAGGGTCCAGCTGTTTGAAATAACACATTCACTAAGCCCCATTTTCCAGCACAGAGTTCACCTTACATTTTCAGCTGAATCTTATGTGCCTTATTTAGAATATTTTTTGGGATTTTATTCTCTGAGTGGCCATCTCTAGACTGGCTGAGTCAACCTCTGGTTCCTAGGGGAGGGATGCTAACTGTAATGGGTTCTTATATGACTGTGGATGAAATCTTCCCTTTTTGCCCCAGCACCTTTACCAACATTTCAGGGCAAACTGTGATACCACCTCCCAATCCTTTCCAGACTTTTGTTTTGGAAACCAGCCTGTTTTTTTTAAAAATGAATTGACTTCAAGGAGCTTAACATTGATGATTTCATCTGGCCAGTGTGAGAGCCTATAAGTAGCAGGAAGGGGCATCTTCACTGAGATGACACGACAAGTTTCTTCTGGGTGTGAATCATTTATGACATTTGCTCATACGTGTTAGGTTGTTCAATGGGCTTTTGGTTCTGTCTAACTTTTTAAAACAATTTTGATGTGATGAACCCATCAATATTTCCCTTGAGGGTTTTATAATTTTCTCTTGTTTAAGAATTCTTTCCTGCTGAGCATGGTGGTACACACCTTTAAACCCAGCAGTCAGGAGGCAGAGGTAGAAGAACCACCATGAGTTCAAGGCCACCCTTAGAATACATAGTGAATTCCAGGTCAGCTTGGACTAGAGTGTGACCCTATCTCAAAACCCCCCCCCCAAAAAAAATCATAATAATAAAATAAAATAAAAAATAAATAAAAATTAAAAAAGAAAATTTTTTTCCTTATTCCTAAATCATAAAAGTTATTAAATGAAATGCAGGACTCAATTACTACTTTGCTTTTAGCCATTGGATTCAAGTAGAACATATTTTAGTATTTGACCTAAAGCAGAGACATAATTTTTTTTTTTTTTGCTGGATGGTGAGTCAGTTTCCTCAGAATCACTTAATAAATCACCTGTCCCTTCCCTGGGGATAATACCTCTGTTTTCTTCACTTCTGCTCCCAACAGGGAGTCACTTTTGGATCCCCATGGCCTAGAATAGTGGACAGGAGGACCTTCAAATACATAAAGTGCTTCTATTTCTTTTTTTTATTATTAGTTATGTAGATAGTGTGTATACAGTCATGCTGGTACCATCATTAGTCTCCTCCCTGTCCTCCCCTCTCTGAAGGGACCCTCCTTGTTGGGGAATGTAGGTTGTGAATTTTGGGGGTATCCATAAGTTATGGGGAAGAGGCAATGTCTCTGTGCATAATGTCCCAACTTGTGGCTCTAGCAATCTTTCCGCCTCCTCTTCCGCAAATTTCCCTGAGCCATGTTGGGATCATTTTAGGTCTACTTCAGTGATGAGATCTAGTGTCTCTATATATCTGGTTTGGTAGGAGTTGAGTGTTCTCTGTATCCATCTCCTTCACTCTTGTGTTGGTACCAGGTTCACCAAGAAAGCAGCACTCTTGCTCACTTCCCCCATTACTCTGGTTTCATCTGGGGCCCTGGTGAGGTGCAATGGGCTAATTCTCTCCTGAGGTTCTGCATCCATCTGAAAAAAAGAAGCAAATTCTCCAACGGAGAGAGAGTTCAGCACCAGATAAATGGGATAACCATTATTATTCTAGAGGGAATTTTATAGATATAGGTCCTCTTGTAGCCCATGATTGGTGGGAGCTTGTTATTGGAGAGCGGGCTCATTTTTTGGATATGGTTCTGACTTGTTTCCCAGTTCCAGCTATGGGTTCTGTTCCACTAAGCAGATCTGTTGATCAACTCATCTGTGGCTCCTAACCTGAATCTGCCTGAGATGCTGACATACCTAGTAAGCATCTCGAGGACTGGACAATAGGGAGGGTGGGGCAGGAGGGGAAGGTAAGTGTGGGGGATGGGGGACACAACACTTGACCCAGATGGAAATGGCACCAAAACATTCTATATCCTGAAAGACAGACCAAAAGGTTGAACCTTCCTCAAGTCCTTATAGGCAACACCTGATTCACAGGGCCCTGGAGAGGGTATGATGAAGACTAATCTTAAGCTTCTCCTGCTTCTCTTTCTCTCTCTTTCTACCTCTTCTCTCATTCTCTTTTATATCGCCTATCTTTTTCTTCCTTCTTTTCCCTTGGCGCTGGCCTGTAACTCCCAGTACTAGCATGTGGTTAACATCCACAATGAGTTGTTGATCAGAGAGACCTACAAGGTTTCCCAAAAGAAGACAGATTTCTTGATGACCCACCAAAGGTAAATGGTAAGTCCCTACTGCCGAAGACACCATATGCTGTTGATATGGAACATGGAGTGACCTGGCTGGAATCTGGAAGAGAGTCAGTCCCTAGACAGTTAGCTTGTCTAGTGCCAGAAGGTGCTACATGAGTGAATGGGGAAAAGTGACCAACAACTGTTCAAGCAACATGTGATCTAAGCTTCTCAGCAGAAAACAACCTGACGTGATGCTCACACAAGGGCAATAGTGGCACACAGTCATGGTGGGTAACCGACTGCTCTTGATTTGGCTAAGTGCTTCTATGTCTGAAGTTGTGTTCTAGAGGCACCCTGTCTGAACATCTCTGGGAGACCTTCCCCCACTATATCTTCCTCATGCATCTGTTTCTTCCCAGCTGTGCCATGGCAGTACCAGGGAGGATGCATTACATCTACTATTATTTATTACATGATTTAGTAACATATGTAGCTTACTTAAAAATTTACTGAAATATAGCTGATATTGACAAAGCTGGGCACACTGAATTTACACAATTGATTGGATCTGAAGACATGCATGCACTAATGAAACCATCACCATGATCAGGTAATAAACATATCTATTGCCTTCAAAACTTCCTTCCTGCTCCTCCCTCCTTTTGTGCTAAGATTATTTAACATGAGGCCCATGCCAAATATATTTTTATGTGTGACACATTACTGTTGACTATAGGCACTGTGCTGTACAGCAGATTTCTAGAAACATGAACTTGTGTGGTATAGCAAGCTTTATGGCCATTAAGCAACTCCTTATTCCCTCCTTCCACCCCTGGAAGCCATTTACTCTCTGTTTCTATAAATTTAACTACTTTAAATTCTATATTCAGTATTATTTTCTGTGTGTGGCTTAATTCACTTAGCATAATGTTCAGAAATTTCATCCTAGATTGTTGCAAATGGCAGGATTTCCTTCTTAGTTGAGATTGACTAGTACTTCCTTGTATGTATATAGGTAACAAATTTTCTTTATCCATTGGTTAGCATTTAGGCTGATATCATACCTTGGCTATAGTGATTAGTGTTGTGATAAAAATGGATGTGTAGCTAGCTCTTCAAGATCCCAAATTCAATTCTTTTGGAAAGGATTCAAGGGGGATTGATGTATCTTATGGTAGTTGTATTTATTTATTTTTGCAGGGACTATACTGTTTCCTGTAATGACTGGATATCTGACATATCTATTAGCTGAGTTCTGTTTGCCTATATGCTTGCTAACACTTGTGCTTTTTTCTGTTTTGATAATAGATGGCAAGTACATGAAAGTATTCAGTGTCACTTACTACAAGGGAAATGAAAATAAAAGCTGTCATCTCACAACTGGCAAGATGGTTATTGCTCATTTTTCCGGCATGGCTCTGAGCTCCCAATCACCAGGATTGTATCTTTTACATCTTGTCCCCAGAATCTAGCACAGTGCTCATCTTGCAATAATTGTTGTAGAAAGTTTTCTTAACTATGTCCTAAGTATGATTTTAAAAGTGTTCCAAGGCAATAGGGCATGGAACAAAGAAAATTCCATTCTTTAGCACTCAGTTACAGAGAACATTATAGCATTTATGTGTATACTTGATTTCATTTAAGTTAGCACATCTGTAAATCACAATTTTTTTTAAATGTAAGTATCCCTAGCTAGAACATGTATTAATAAGGATAAAACAACAGAGGTGCAAATATAATGCTAATTATATACAGTATAGGCTATCTTAAAAATTGTGTGTATGTGTACACACATGATGATGACTGTACTTGACAATAGAGTAAATTTGATTTCCTATAGTAATTAGAATATATTTAATTATAGGTATGATGTAGTTAGTTATTCAAACACACACATTCATCAGGAGGAGAAATTTCCTATGAAATAAGTTGTGGAAAATCTAAAAAATGTTTTAAGGACATCTTAAGAGCCATCTCAAAGGAGTTTCCTTATAGTATTTAATGCTGATTGCATCTCACCAGCACTCAGTGATATGTTAAAATGGAAATACAGAAGCATGATGGCAAACCAATGTGGATTTTCTATTTATTTGAACACTAACTTTTCTGCCTCTCTCTCCTATATTCACTCCTATATTTTGAGCATCTACAACAGTGCCTAGTAGTTAAATACACATGCAGTGTGCAAACAAGTGCTTTGACATGGCTGTATTGAATATGAAGCAGATCTAGATTGAGAACAGGGGTTTTGTCATTTACAATAACTCTCTGAAATGCACTGAGGTTGTGATCTGATAAATCTAAAATTTCATTACCCCAGGGGTTGGGGAAAAGGCTCAGTGGTAAAGGTGTTTACTTGCAAAGCCTGCAAACCTGGGTTCAAGTCCTTAGCCACCCACATAAAACTGGATGGGCATTTGTTTGCAACAGTAACATACCTGGGCATGCATGTATGCAAATAAATAAACATTAAAACAAAATTCCACTACTCCATTGAGTCCAGATATCAAATAATACCTTTATAACTGAGAATGAGATAGTAATTGAAAAGGGATAAAACACTGCTATATGAGCATGCCAAACCCATACCACTGAATTTTCAATAGCAGACCCAATAAAGCAGATAGAGAATAGAAGAATTATATGTGATAACCTTGGTTATAGTCACAACGATGTCATTGTAAAATTTTAGCCAATGAGACACATTTTGCTCAATAATAAAACTCATTAAGAGTATCTGCATCTCCACTCCTTTTTAGAACTATTGTTGGAATCAAATAATTGTAAATGATATATGCTATTCTTTAATAATCTATTGCAAGCAAAATGTCCTTACTGTAACCAACACTGACAACACAGGAATGTTGCTGTGGCAGGTGTGGAGTGGGATACTTGCCTCCTTTAAAATAACTTGCTTTTCTGTGTCTGCCACAAGACTTGAAGCTCAGGCTTTTTTCTAGGGCAGTTCCAGTCAATGACTTCACACAGAAGAACACAAGGGCTGTGGCCATTGCTGATCAGTGTGACACTCCATTATCAGCATCCTAGCTCTTCACTTCATCGTGGAATGGTCAAGATTTTTCAGAGCCGTGGCTCTGGTGTATTTGGTGTTTCCTGCTCCCTTCCCTTTCTTCTCCTCTCACAGATGGTTGCCTGAGTGTCTCCATACCACCTATGCTCATCTCCTCTTATTGACTTTTAGAAGGGGCTTTTCATCAACGTTCCTGATCTGACCTAAGGCAGCACTTCTCTCTGGCCTTGCACAGGACAGCGCTGGAGCTGGTGTTTGTGGGGCGATACCAGGAGGTCTTCCCAGAGAGCTTGCTGCCTTCCGTGATAAAGAGACAATGCCAGACCTTGTGCTGTTTTCATTAGATTCTCTTGCCTTTTCATTCTGTTTCCTACCAATTACATAAATATCCCCATGAATTTTATATGTGGGATGTGGCAGTCTTTGAAGTCATCGGGGACTTCTCATTTCAGTACTACCTGCATTCTTACTGTACTACAATAATTTAAGGTGAGTAAATATATAGTTTAAAAAATTCTCTCTCTGTGTCTCTGTCTCTCTGTTTCTCCCCTCCCCTCTCCTAGCTTCTCAACCCCACCATAAAAACCTCAGGGTAGAGAGTGTGCCTGGGAGGATACATCGCCACAGTTCCTGGCAGAGAGGGATGCAGTGTGGACGCGCTTCTTACTGAGACCAGTAACTTCTAAAAAGCCCTTCACTTTGAGAAGAGACTCCATCAGGTGTGTGCTGCAGCCACAGAGTGTTCTTTTTCTTTCTTTTCTCCACCCACTCCCCCCAGACTTTTTTTTTTGTTTTGTTTTTTCGAGGTAGGGTTTCACTCTGGCCAAGCTGACCTGGAATTAACTATGTAGTCTCAGGGTGGCCTTGAACTCACGGCAATCATTCTACCTCTGCCTCCCGAGTGCTAGGATTAAAGGCGTGCACCACCACCCCCGGCTCCCTCAGACTATTTTTTCAGGCAGAGTCTCACTGCAACCCAAGCTGACCTGAAATTTCCTCTGTAGTCCAGGCTGGCCTCAAATTCACTGTGCTCCTCCTACTTCAGCCTCCACAGTGCCAGGATTCTAAGTGTGTGCCACTGTGCCTGGCTCAGTTAATTCTTTTTTTTAAAGAAATATTTATTTGTGTGTGTGTGTGTGTGTGTGTGTGTGTGTGTGTGAGAGAGAGAGAGAGAGAGAGAGAGAGAGAGAGACAGAGAGAGAGACAGAGAGAGAAAGTATGGGTGAGCCAGGTTCTCCTGCCACTGCAAATGAACTCCAGATGCATGTGCCACTTTGTGTGTCTGGGTACTAGGGAGTCAAACCTAGGCTGTCAGGCTTTGGAAGCAAGTGCCTTAAACCACTGAGCCATCTTCCCAGCCCCCTTTTTTATGAGAATAGTTCTTTATCATTTTTGAAAGGAAGTCTATCATCAAAATTGTTTAAATTAGTTCACTTTCACTCAGATGAATGCTTGCCTTAAGGTTATTATGAATTTGCTAATTCCATGCTGCTTAAGGTCACTGTACATAGTGCTGGGCCTGTGGATACTGTACACCACAGTTAATGCATTTCTTATTTCTGTCGTTAAGTTACTATTTACAAGTTCCTCATACTGCATTTCTTCCCTATAATTGAATTTCTGGGATTACAGAACTATTCACAAACTCTTCAGTCCACAGAGTCATCCATCATCATCAGAGCTGCACAAGGCCAGGCCCTTCTGAATTAAGGAAACCAGCCCAATGTCCTGCTGTGGTTTGGAGTTCCTGTGCAGTTGAGGCTTCATGCACTAACTGCACACATTTAAGCAGCAACTATTTACCAGCCTTGCTATTTGTCTCTAATGTGACCATAATGACCATGACCATGTCAATAGGTTTTTGTTGTTGTTTAGAAAATACTTCTTAAAGCTTGGGTTTTATTTTTGCAAGTCATAAAGATTTCTTCTATGGGTTAAGCTTTTAAAATCTCCAATGGACTCACAATTTCCTTTCCAGAATATGTTTCATTGAAGAGCCAAAAGATTCTGGTGAAGACACAGAAAATCATCCTTTGAAATCCATGCAGGCTTATTCAAGCACTGTGTCCACTGAGCTGGGGTAGAAACAAGGCCTGGCTACCAAGGTGGGAAGTATCTGGCCAGAGTGAGTGGCTGGGTGAGGTAGCACTGTCTCCGGTGCACCCCGGCTTTATCTTTCCCATCAATTAGGATAATAGGAAAATACTTGTAGTGTTCAATGATATCTTCCACGGAATCAAACTTCTGAAATACAGAAAGGAAAGTGAATGATTTTAACACACGTGATGTCTGTAACACACAGCTAAACTAAGGGATTTTACTGAGGGAAGGGTGAGCTAACTTCACAAGGAATTTCAGAGATTGATATTTTGTTAGTGTTGTTGTTTTGAGACAGGGTCTCACTTTGTGGCCCAGGGTGGCTTGGAACTTACTATGTAGCCCAGGCTAGACTTGAACTTGTGTAGCTCAGATAGGTGGATTAACATGTTCAGAGTTACATAGCACCATAGCTAGTGGCTTAGGGCCAATAATGGAGCCTCATTTAAAAAAAAAAACATTTTATTGACAATTTTCACACATATACATGATATATTTTGATCATAATCTCATCCTCTGTCCCTCATGCCCTTTCCACTGAAGCCCTTCTTTCTATTTTAATATATGTGGGCCCAATATCGTACAGATAATGATAGATGCTTTGGGATCATGAATGCAATGGTCACTTCATTTCAAGATGTCATGGAGCCTCATTTTTTTAAATAAGTGTCTATGCTTTCTACTATATAACTTCATTCATGGTTCATGACCACTGGTGTCCCAACAGAGTAGGGTGGCAGTGATGTCGCCTGAAGAGAGGGAGTGCGCCCTGTATTCTGATTTAGCTTTGTCTGCCTAAAATGTCCTAGGTGCAAACATAGGGAAGAGGCCCAGAGCTGCAATGAGGGAACGAGGCTGATGAGGGCCCAGTCTTCCCTGGGGTTGCAGGAGACTGCCAGGAAGATGGATGACGCCATTGCTTCCTCCTTCCTGCTGGGTGGAGGGTGTGAAGGATGTGCACTGTACTCGGGGCAACTGATGGAAGGACATGTGGTGGCTGACATGAGGTTCCGACATTAATGAGTCCTCTCATTGCCTCCATTTCTGTCCTTGGCATGAGCCTTTGATTTGGGCATTATCTTTAGATAGGGAAGAGAGCTGCTTAAACCTGTATATGGCTTGTCCCTCTGAGTCTTTTACTAGATTGGCAGCAGAGTTTTCAACCAGGTAACCCATGTTTTAGCCTGTCTTGGGCCGCTCAGGCTGCTGTAACAAAATGCTGTAAACTTAGTAGTACTGAGAAGCTACACAACTTGTGCATTATACTCCAGAGGCTGGAAGTCCAAGCACAAGGTAGATTCTGTGAGTGGGGAGGTTCCAATTTTCATTTCTTGCTGTGATCTTACATGGTGGAAAGGAGGGTCTCTGTGGAGTCATTGACAAGGGCTCTACACTCATGACCTAATCAGCCCCATAGGACTCACCTCTTAATATCATTATATTGGGGTTAGGATTTCAACGTGGGAAATCTAGGGAGACACACATGCAGACCACAGCACTACCCACTATATCAGAGTTCTTATCTGATGTGAAAAAAGATGACTATATGATTTCCTGGTTGTCCCATGGGAACATTAATTGTTCTTCTATAGTGGGGTCATCACAAATGAAGGTACAATGGAGTTAAAATATCTATACTCAAAACTGAGCTGTCCTATCACCCACTAGACTGTGTGACCTGGGACCAGCTTCTTGACCTGTTTCTTCCTATGTGAACTGTGATGGTGACATTGGGATCGTCTCTTGAGATTTGCTGTGAGGTGTAATGAGGAGTGTGCCTAGACAGCATTGGAAGAGGGTGTTTCAGTACACAGTGAGCATGTGGTAAAAGTTATCACTGTTACTTTCTGCTTCCTATGTCTGCCAAGAACATCAAGGAGAGAGGTGGCTGCTGGAGGAGTTTATAGACTTATCGTAGCCTTTAGGAGAAAAAGGAGTTTCTGAACCTTGCTTCCAATTATAAACCCAGGACAGGGTTTTCTTCACACTTGACCTAACAAGAAGTGATGAATGCAAGGAAATTTTCTGTGAAGAATTCTCCCACAACACTGGTTCATAGACATTGCTAAAAGGTATCTTCTTTCCTGGCTTCAGTCTTCAGAGGTAAGATACTTGTTCCTGTTCTCATTCCTGTTTTCCTTAGGATTGGTCTAAAATAATAAATTCAACATTGATTGTTTTAATAGTCTCCCACATGAATGTTTTATGTGAAATTGTAATTTCAGATATTATCAGTAAATAAGACATTTTAACAGTGCCTTGCTGTACCCTATTTTTATACATGTTCTTTAGCAAGGCCAAAGGGTCAGGCTGAAAGGCACATGGGCATATGTGCAGAGCTCCTGAGGAAAGGCAGGAAGAACTGCTGGTGAATTGTAACTTCTCATGCAGTCACCTGTTCTTCCATTTGCAGAGTTCAGGCTGTTTTCAAGCAGGTGTGGGTCATCTGCATTTGGTCCTGACATTATGTGAGAGTGAATGAAAGGCTGAGATATTTGTTGAAGATATTAAACTCCAGTATCACCATTTACTCAACATTTATGTGCCTCAGTTTCTCTGTGTGTTAAATGGAGATGTCAGTAGTACCTGACTAACAGGTGGTTCTCAGTGCATAGTATGCTTGTACATATTTTGTGTGTATAAATGTTCAGCAAATACATGAAAAGGAAGCTCATGTTTGGGTTTGCAAAGAAAATAAAATTATGGACTGATATGTAAAGTGGTGTCTTGGAATTGGGTTCTTTAAGGGATCCTGGCTGGGCAATAACTGGCATAGCTCATTTGGATTTAAACATTAGTACATTACCTTATTTTATACCTGCACTTTAAGGTGTTTAAGTTGAAATGCCATTATTTCATTATGTGAAGGATTACAGGCAACAGGAAGCTAGTGGCTTGCTGGGATATAGGACTTTGGTGATGGTGGCACACTAAATTCGGTTCCAGCATAGTTATGATTAGCTTGAGTCTTAAAAAGCAAGCTGGACTGTTCAGCTAGAGTTCCAGTTTGGATTCTTTGGAAAATGTTTCTGCTTTTCCCATTCAGCATGGCCTGAAACGATGTCCTCTTTCTCTGTTTTTGTTTGTGGTGTGTGTTCATGGATGAGTGCAGGTGCATGGCACCATAGCACTTTTGTGGAGGTCAACTTTATGGTGTCAGGCATTAACTGCCACCTCATTTTTTTTCTGAGGTAGAGTCTTATTGTTCAACACTCTGTTTATCAGGCTAGCTGGCCCTTGAGCCTTGGGGAAATCCTCCTGTCTCTACCTCTCATCTTTCTAGGATTACAGAAGCCTACCTTAGCTTCCAGATTCTGTGGGTTCTGGGAATCTGAACTCAGATACTCCGCCTTGTATGGCAAGCACCTTATCTATGGAGCCATCTATCAAACCCCCTTTAGTTATTTTATTTTATTTTTTTTTTTATGAACCGTCTTCACCTCAGCATTTGGGTCCTTGGTTCTAGTTGAGGCTGGAATGCCATCCCTCTCTACCACCCACATTCAGCTTCCTGGTCACTTTTCTCTATGCTTCACAGATTGCTGCTTTCCGCTACTTCTCCCTCTTTCTTTTTGCTAAACCTGGGAGAGTAGATATTGCTTTCTTCAGCTCTCTCCTTTGTCTTAATATAGAATTTTCCATGAGCCAATCTGCCAAGTTTGGTGATGAGGTCAATATATGAGTCTCCTTAGTACAAAACTTTGAAAATTTCTAGCAACTTCCAGCTCAGTAGAGATAGACATCTCTCTCTACAACCTGAACACCAGAGCTAGCTGCTATCATCCTGCATCTCTGACATGATCGTCTGCCTCTCTCTCTCTCTCTCTCTCTATATATATATATAGTTGAAATAACGGCATTTCAACTATTAGCTTAAGGCTCATCCTTCCCTAAGTATCTCTGTAAAGACCATGTTTCCCAATAAAGTCACATTCTGAGGCCAAGGGTTTAAGGCTTCATCTTGTGATTTTAGGGGAGGGAGGGACATATGCTAACACCTGTCAGCAGATAAAACTGAAGTCTGGAGATGTTCGATGGGAATCACTGAATTATGGAGGCCAAGATTCTAGGAGCATTTTCCCTGAGTAAATGAAAGCCCAGAGAAGTGAAGGGAACTGCCTAAGGTCACATCCTTAGAAGAAGATGACTCAGAACTGACTTCCTCCCTCCCTCCCTGTTTCTTCATTCATCAAAGAAGGGCTGGGAGAATAGCATCTGTGCTCTCCCACTCTGTAATCCTCTGTCTTCTGCCACTTACTTTTCTGAGCCCCATTCTCTCTGTGCTTATGTCAGGAATGATCAGTACTCAAAAAGTTGGACTAAAAATAAGAGATAATGCACACAGATGAGGTGGGGCTCATCTGTATCCAGTGGTCTTGTTGTATGCATCCAGTGGTCAGTTAATACAACTACTACTATTTAAAAATATTTTTATTTATTTATAGAGAGAATGAGTGTGAAAGAGAGAGAGACTGAAAGAGAATGGGCATGCTAGGGCCTCCTGCCACTGCAAATAAAGTATAGACCCATGTGCCACCTTGTGGTGTCTGGCTTTATGTAGATAGTGGGGAACTGAATTTGAGCAGCCTTTACAAGTAAGTGCCTTTAACCACTGAGAAATCTTTCTAGTCCCATGTGCAACCATTAATTGATGCTTTAACTGATTTTTTTTTTTTTTTTTTTTTGCAGTACTGGGACTGAACCTATGGCCTCACACATGTTAGGCAAGTTCTGTGCCACTGAGTCATACACTCAGCCCTGTTTTTACTTTTTATTTTGAGACAGGGTATAACACAATTGCCCAGGCTGGCTTTGAACTTTTGATGCTTCCACTTCAGCCTCCTGAATATCTGGGATTACAGCCCTGCCCCATCAGGCCTGGCAGCTGACTCATTTCACAGGAGGAACACACTGCCTCCTATCAGCAGACCTGCTCTGAGGGTGGGCAATCAGCCTAGCACTGAACCTTATGTCCAGTCCTGCTCTCCATGAGGGAGCCAGTCCTATGGATAACAGATGCTAACAGACTTCAGAAATGTCTGCAGTGGGTGCTTAGCACAGGGAGGAAAAGGGGTGGGTGTCAGCATGAGCTCCAAAGAGCCCTTTGCAAGGCAGGACAGAGGTTCCTCTTGCAGAACAAGCTCCTCTAACAGGTGTGGGAAGATGGGGACATGCAGTGGCAGGATAAGCTGCTGGCCAGGTGGGCTGAACACAGTATGGTTTGTGCAGGGATATTTGTGGAAGGGGCTGAAAAGGTCCGATTGCACCCTCCTCTATTACAGTGTCTTTTCTCCCATGCTGTGATCATTGGGATATGGAGACAAGATAGCAACAGCCCCTAAACTCTACCCTTATTTATTCCTTCTAGTCTAGGAAAGGGAAGCAGTTTGGTTCCACCCACCTGGGTTCCTCTGAGTCCTGTCCCCAGGGCAAACTGTTGATTCCTTTCCAGGAAGCGGATCTTCACATTGTAGACTTTATTCCCATAAAACACCATCAAAACATAAGGTTCTGCATTGGATTTTGTGGAACAATCTCGAACCAAAAAAGTACCATCCTGAAGCAAAAGAAGTAACAGTTAATCTTTTCAAGCATGCAAGGACCTTGCCTTGTAGTGGTGACCATGATGATGCTAGTGTAGGATTTTGAAATGGGATCAACTTCTGGAAAGCTAGTTGCCCTGTCAATTTAGTTCAATAAGCCTGTATTGAATGTCTGTTGTGGCATGTACAGGAAGTGTCCCCGCTAAGGACTTGTGTGTTGAAGGCTTGGCTGCCAGCTGGTGGTAGTAAGAGATGATTGGATCACAAGAGTGCTAATGTTATCAGTGGATTACCTATGAAAGATTCAAAGCTGAATGGGCTATCAGGAGGAGAATCCTAGTTACAAGCAGTAAGTCACTGCAGGTGAGCCTTTAAAGGGTATTTCTTGGCTCTAGTCCCTTCCTTTGTCTCTTCTTCCTGACTACCAGAGGTGAGCAGGTTTCCTTTGCCACAGCTTTCAGCCATGATGATTTTTGCTTTGCCACAAATCTAAAAGCAATGCAGTCAGTTGACCACAGACTGAAAGCTCTGTAACCATAGCCAAAATAAATACTTCATTTATAAAGCTGTTTTTCTCAGTTATTTTGTCATAGCAGTGAAAGTCTGGCAGTCACAGGGTCTCTGCAGATAAGGCTT
>PVKW010032659.1:0-23788 GCA_004027895.1 Orientallactaga bullata
CTAAAGGGGGGGGGGGTTACTAGGTCTAATCACTTGATCTGTGTTTAGAAAGCCTGATAGCCCAAACAATATGGAAACAAGAAGTTTCTATTCTTTCTCAGTGTTTTTTTTTTGTTTTTGCTGTTGTTGTTACAGTGAAACCTCTCTATCCCATCCCTTTTCACTGTGTGTTTTTAATAACATAATAGGAACTGCTTTCCTCACACATCCTCCTTTGATTAGCTCTGCATAGTGCCTGCCCCTAAATGCACCTACGAGTGACAAATGCAGAAATCTTCTTGCACGGACGCGTAGTCAACATACCCAATTCTAATGTACAAGATCGGAGACCTGTACTTCAGCCACTTTTCTTTCCTCCAAAAGCTCCATACCCCCTAAAGCCAATGTCCCTATGAATTAGCCATTTTCGAAATATAAAGCCCAAGGCTCCTTTGGACCCTGACTGAGAGAATAAGGAAATCTTTACACACACACCCTGACGCATTTCAGAAATCTAGATTCCAAATGACCCACTCTCTGCCTTCCCAGTTCTCTTCAGACCGGGAACCAGAACGCACCAGAACATTGATGCTGACAGGAAGGAATCAAACCTGCTGCGTGGTAGCTAGGAATGAAGTGGAGAAGTTGGATGCAGAAGAGGGCACCAACCTCTGGCCTAGCAACTGCACCCAGGGGCTTTTGAGAAACCCGAGGATACAGTGAGCAGAAAGGCAAAGCGCCGACCAGCAGCAGCGTCGTTCCCATGCCCAATGTGCCCACTCCAGATTACAAACTCGAGCAGGTAATGCGCCTTGGGACAGAAGCCATTGAATACATAGTGCCTCACCAGCGGGCACAAACCCAAGGGTGGCGCAGATACTTGGTAAGATGGAGTGCAAAACACCCAGGAGACACGGGTCACTGGTAGCCGGCAGGGCACCCTGGTGAAACCAAGGACTAAGTTTGAAGGTGTCACAGGCCCACAGAAAGTGGCCTCTGGGAATGGTTGGTTCGGGAGAAAGGGACTACAAAGCAAGCAAGTGACCAAGAAAGGAGGCAACAGCACGACTGGGGCCAAGGTGGTGCGCACTGACACGAAAAACCCTGTCCCTGGGGCGTGGAGAGGACGCGGGTGGACGCGAGTTTTCCATCTCTGGGCTTGCGCGGTGGGTGCATCTTGAGCCTTACAGAGGAGGAGGGTGGTGAGGGAGTACACAATCTCCAGCGCGCACCGACGCCAGGGCTTTGGGGACACTTGGCGGCGCAGCCACTTACTTCTCATAGTCGTACTTGCAGTAGAGCTTCTTGTCCCGGTAGAAGCAGGTGGTCTCCAGGGGCTCTTTGCAAGAGGCGCACTGCACGCACTGCTCGTGCCAGAAGCTGTCGTTGAGTCGCAGCAGAAACCTGTCCGAGATGACCCGCTGACAGCCCTCGCAGACAGACTTGGGGCTCACCGCTCTGCCTGCAGCCGCAACAGACGGTCGCCGGTGAGCCGCGCGCGCATCGCATCCAAGCCCGCTCGCGATGGCTCCACACGCACAGATCTCCCCCGGGCCCTCCACCCCCGGAAGCCCGCGAGCAGCAGTCAAGCCGAGACTTAGAAAAATCAAACCAAGTTGCGTTTCTAATGAACACGGACTAAGTGGCAAGGTTTAAATTCTAGCAGGGGAGGGGACGGAAACCTAGAGGTGTCCTTTAATTATCTGTCTGACCCAGGTATGGGCACAAGCATTCGTGAATCCAGTAAAATTAGATTACAAATAAATTTTGCCCCCAGGGATATCACGTCATTAATCATCAGATCACTATGTTTATGTCTTTTGACTATTTTAAAATTAGTAAAAAAATCATTTGCTTGTTATTGTATTCTCTTTTTGTGGAGAGAAAGTTCATTTTTCTCCCTCTTTTCTTCCAGAACAGTCCTGTAGGTACAGAAAATACAGTCTCGCCTCAGACAAATCCAGTACTGTTCCAGTCAATGAGCGCCAAAGTGCTATATGTTGGCCAACGTGCAAATTGCAAATGGGGTTTTCACAATTAAGATGTGTCGAGATAAACGGAAGGAAACAAAAATAGCCTGAGCGCCCTGAGACGCTGCAGAGTCACAGCAGCAGCGGTACTAGATGTGTCTGGCGCGCTCTGCATCTGTGAGTGGAGCAACAAACCCTCTCAGCTCACTCGGGCAACCCTCTCAGCTCTACCCCTCTACCTATCTTTTTAATTTGTTTTGTCCCTTTCGTTTGCTAGTGAGGGGGTGCTGCTTTTGGGGCTGGGGAGGGAGGGTTCAACCTCCTTTGTTGCACATTTCACAACTATTTAAAGCCCTTTTCTAATTATAAGAACATTCTTGCGTGTGGTGTCCCAAAGGGCTGACTCTTCTCCATTTCCAACATAAGCTCATCTGGAAGGACAGGTTGTATTTTTAAGCGACAAGAGAGAGGTAATGAGAAAGGCTAGAAAAAGCATCCTTTGTTGTCAGTTTTAAATTTTGTGTTTTCTTTCCACTGGATATCAGCATCCCAGGCCACAACTCTGGCATCAGAGCCAACTTGGGTCAGTCCGGTCAGGCCATGTGCAGAAACGAAAGGTGACACCAAGCATGTTCTTAAGCCTGCACTCTTGCGAGGCTGGACAGAGTCCTGACATTTTCAAAAGCGAGGTTGACCGATTAAAGGGTAGAGTGAGCGATTTCGTTTTATCTGGAGTGTGTAATTTATCTCTGCTTCCCCAGTCGAAAAGTCTCATCCTCTCTGCCTTCAACCTGCTCTAGAGGTTCCCATGAGGGAAAGAGGCAAGAGTTTTAAGTGACAAAACGAAAAATCTCTCCAGCAGAAAGAAAAGAAAAGAAAAGGAAGAAAAGATCCTTTCCCACAACTTGAAAAGCACCAAGGATAGAGTGGGGGAGACCCCAAACAAGAATCGCTGGCCTAAGTTGTGGAAGACTTAAGTGTGTTATTTTTCCAAGTCCCTTGACTGTCTGCTCCTCGGCGGTTAGGAAGGGGTGAAGGGGGTGGGGTGGGAGGGAAAAGGTTCTTGCCGGACCGGGATCCCGCTTCAGTTAATTAAAGCCGAGCCTAGGACCCCGCCGCGCAAGCTAATCCCTGCGCAGCGCTGTCCACCCGCCCGGAAAAGCCTCTCGGCTATGCCCGAGACTAAATTGGGGCTGGAGTTGGTGGGGGCGTGAAGCCGCCTCGAACTTGGTCGCTCAGGGCTTCAGCCCGCTGAAGAAATGGATGGCATTTAGGAGCCGTCGATCAGTTGCATGATTAAAAATCCAGCCCTGGGTATTTTTAATCACTTGCCACTCAAATGCCAGTGAACACGCTCACCCGCCCCCCGAGGCTTTGGGGAATTCGATGCTGGGTTAGTGAGGCCTGAGGAGGCTTTGGTAGAGATGGCTCACCAGGGCTGACAGACAGACTGGGGGTGGGTTTCACTGCTTGTATGAAGAAGAGCCATAGCTCCCCATCTCCATCTCTGATCGGGTACCAGAAAGTTGGTCACCTGGGCTCTGGGCCTGATAGCAGAAGGGTGCGTGCGCCCAAGGCGCATGGCATGAACACTTACCCAGCAGCGAGGAGAAGGAAGCAGAGGTCTCAATCGCGCTTTGAAAGTTCTCTTCCATCTTGAGGCCATCCAACATATTCGGGCCGAGCCAGAAGGACCTGTGGAAGGAAGAAAAAGATGCTTCTTGCTTCCCTTCCCCTTGGGTCTCACAGGCTCTCAGCTGCTACACTCCTGGGAGAGGACGACAGGAGTGCTCTGGGCGACAGGAATGAGCCCAGCCCGGAGGATAGAGTCCATCCAAGAGAGAGGTGGGAGGAGAGAGTCAAGTCACCGCGCACAGCTCTAGCTGAGCTGATTTCACCCGAAGTCAACGCGTTATGTACTTAGGCCTCCGCCCCCCAACTGGGACTCTCCTTCTCCTAGCCCCCACCCCCACCTCTGTCTCCAGGTTTCCCATCCCAAGACCGACTCCGCCCCAACTTATACTAATGTGGGCCCTAGGGACGTCTTGGCAGGATTTCGGCTAGTGGGTATAAAACAGATAAAAAGAGAGAGGGTGCCCTTCCTCGCGGGCCAGGCCCAAGCAAGCACTAAGGACGACCGGGTCTGCAACCCCATGCCCCTGCCACTCCGTTTCGGGCCCTCACCTGCCCGGGACTGGAGCGAAGCAGAATGAGGAACTCGGAGAAGGTCCCGCCTGCTTCCGTACTCCTGGCGCTGCGCTCGGCTGGGGGGCGCTCGGGAGTGGGCGTGCGGGGCGCGCGGGGAGGTCCTCCCGCCGGTCGGCCAGTGCCGGGAATGTGTGCAGGAGCAAAGGAGTCGCCTCGGGGAGGAGCCGCGGCTGGCCCGGCTTGCTCTTGGATGCATTTCAAATCAACTTTGAGAAACGCGCCCGCGCGAGCGGGAGCCTAGGAAAGGGCAGCCTTCCTTACCTGATGGGCGAGCCCTCTGCCGGGGTCTGGAGCCAAGCGAAGATGCGCGATGCCGCGGGAAGCTTCGGCTGAGGACGGCGTCGAGGTCCCGGAGAGGTTGCAGCCGGAGCAGCCGCCCCGGCTCTGGCGCGCCCCGGGAGAGAGCCGGAGCGAACGCCGGCCCTGGCTCTGCTCCGGGTCGGGACGTGGCCACGAGCGGCCGGCCTTCCCGGGACGTCCCGCTAGTCCGCGTCGCTATCGTTGGGGGCGAGCCTGGGTTGGATGCTCCTCCGCGGCCGCGAAAGCGAGCGGAGGTCCAGGGTCCCGGGTGCAAGTGGGCTCTGCCTCTCCGAGGACGATCCTGCGGCTGCTGACAGTGGCCGCTGGCTGCGTGCGCGGCCCAGGCAAGGGGGTGGGGTGCGCAGGGCGGGGGACTGGGAGCGCGTCCCGTGGCGGGGCCGCCGCGCTCGGCTTCCCAGCTTGGCGGCTCGGCCCACCTCGAGGCTGCAGCCCGTGCGCTGCTGTGAACTCGGGGACACGCGGTATTTCCTCACCTCAGGCCGCCCGTCAGGGGTACTTGGGGAGCTGCGCCCTGGCAGACATCTCCGTGCCGCCCGGAGCGCGCGGGCGGGCTGGATGCCCCGTCGTCCTGCGGTCACTGTCAGTGACCACTGCCCGGCAGTCCTCGCCCGGAGGTGCCGGGAAGAGCTTTCCCGGAGCTATCTTCTGCCCCAGAAGCTCTGAGCTCTTCAGACCAGCATCCCACATAGGCTCCCGCAAGTGGCTAACTTCCTGCAGGCTCCAAACCCGTTCACCGTTTCACATCGAAACCGAGTCACTGCTGAGATGCATAGACCTTAGGAGCCATGGGCAAACCTCGGAGGCAGGTTCCCGGGTAGGTAAGGCTCTGACT
This sequence comes from Orientallactaga bullata, assembly GCA_004027895.1. NCBI lineage: Eukaryota > Metazoa > Chordata > Mammalia > Rodentia > Dipodidae > Orientallactaga > Orientallactaga bullata. Next base: position 5,311 of record PVKW010032659.1, read on the forward strand.
GCCTCATGGGAAACTTACAATGGCACGGGGTTGGTGGGGGAGAACATTCTTAGGGAACGAAGTTGGGAGGGTTGTTAATTGTAACTCTCACAGTGACAGCTCTCTTGGAACAGCGAGAGTCTTCTTACTTCTCCATGCCAAGAAACGCGCCTGGAGCCTAGTAGCTCAATCAACAGATCATGACGTTGGCTAATGTTTCTCAAGCATTTGTGCCACACTTGGCTACTTAGTCAACTCAACTCATTTAATCTTTAAAGTGGAGACAATTATGACCTCTATGTTCTAGGTAAAGGAAATGGGTCACCTCCGTCTCTTGAAATCCCTACCCCATCACGTGAATACCAGAGGAAGGTCCAGCCCAGTGGAATTCTCCAGGGCTCCCTCAGTTCCTAAACTGAACAGAACTGAGTTAGAATTGTCAGGCACACTGGCAAGGTGAGCCCAAACGGAGAGGCCACATGACAAAGATTTTCACCTCCCGTGCCAAAGGTGGGGCCACTGTCTAATTTTAAAGAAAAATGGACAGGTAGCAAATTCTCCACTATGATTAGCAGCAGTGCCATCCGTCCCCCCCCCCCTTTTCCAAGAGCTTTCCATCAACTAACACGAGCCAAACTCTAACTAGGACTGCACAGAAACGGGCCTGGAGTGTAATACCTTCTATTTGCATTCTGTTTTATACTCCTCAGGGCTCATTCACATATATGATTTTGCTTGATCTTTACGACAAACCTGTGAGGTCGGCAGAATAAACAGTTTTATCCATTGTTCCAGAAAAATCTTTGGGGCTTAGTGCAGACTGGAGATTTTCTCTGCTGTTGCCCAGGTGGCAAGTGGCCTGTCTCCTAACACCTGACCTTTGTCCTTTCTGCCACCCTAGATAGAGCAGGATATGAAAAATATAGATAAATTATACATGTTCCTGGGATAATATATAAAATAGAAGTTTGGAAAGACAAAAAGAACAGACCAAATAACTATAAGGAATCTTTTTAAGTTCCTGGCTGAGTTTTGGTTTAACTAAAGGTCTTGAATTTATGAAACATGTTTAACTAGTGGTAAGAATGTTCTTTTGAGTGATTATCCTGACAGTGGAGAGCTATTCTCTGATCTGGGAGGCCAGGTTTTTCAGGAGTGGTCTTTGAATCTGAAAGTAGCTTAATTCATGTCAATAACATATGTCTGTAGTAGGACTCTCCCCAGTTGGCTTGGACACTTTGAATGGGGATCTATGTGTCATAGCCCCAGTATAATTCTATGATTCTTAGCACAGAGGCAGGCACACAGATGTGATTAAATAGTGTACATTTAGCTGAGAGATGAGTGAACCTCTCACTCTAATCTGAAGCCCTTAAGGGAAGGGTAAGTAACAAAAGGCCCCATTCTAGTCCTAGCTCTGGCCCTGAGACTGGGCCATCAGTTCACCTTTCTGGATATCAACACCTCCTCTTCAGAATAGTGGGACTGTACTATATGATCTGTAAGACCCTCACAGCCTGAGGTTTGTCAAAGTGGACTGGCTTTAACCTGGGAGATAGAATAGCTCCTTGGGGTATACTGTGAAGTGTCTGTCTAGGTGCAAGCTTAGCTGATGTGTATTAACCACTAAAGATACAACAATACAACATCTGGGCCAAGTATGGTGATGCTCATCAATGAGGCCAGCACTTGGGAAGCTGAGCCAAGAGGTTTGTAAATTCAAGGCCAACCTGTGCTACATAGTAAAGCCCTATCTGGGGGGGGGGGAAAGCCTACATATATTTTTTATTTGGCATAACCTCTTTTATGATTCATTTGACTTCTCCCAGTGAACTGGGAACCAGGTATAACTCTCATACCCCCAGGACTGATACTCTGTGATTTTTTTTTTTTTTACCTTTTTTTCACCCTAAATAGGGTCTCACTCTAGCCCAGGCTGACCTGGAATTCATGGTGTAGTCTCAGGCTAGTCTCAAACTCATAGTGATCCTTCTATCTTAGCCTCCCCAAGTGCTGAGATTAAGGGTGTGTACCACCATACCTGGCTCAATTTTACCTTTAAAAAATATTTTATTTTTATTTATTTATTTGAGAGAGAAAAAAAACAGGCAGAGAGAGAGAGGGAGGGAGGGAGGGGGAAATGGGTGTGCCAGGGCCTCCAGCTGCTGCAAAGGAACTCCAGATGCATGTGCCACCTTGTGCATCTGGCTTATGTGGGTCCTGGGGAATCAAACCTGGGTCTTTGGCTTTGCAGGCAAGTGTCTTCTCTCCAGCCCGATTTTGGAAGCATATGCCATATTCTCACTCTTCAAAAAGGTATTATTTCATCCTGAAAATGTGTGGAATCAAGGCAAGTAGACTTCAGAATAATTCTCTTTGGGGTCAGAGATGAGCTTCAAGCTCATGGGTCAAACTATGTAGTCTGTAATAGGTGGAAGCTTACTTCTGTAGAGCTGTCATCCACTGGGTCCTTGGTTATTCTGGACTTGCCATTCAAAAACTCAAGTCCAGCTGGGCATAGTGGCGCATGCCTTTAATCCCAGCATTTGGGAGGCAAAGGTAGGAGGATTGCCATGAGTTCGAGGCCACCCTGAGATTACATAGTGAATTCCAGGTCAGCCTGGGCTAGAGTGAGACCCTATCTTAAAAAATGGAAAAAATGAAAAACAAAACAAAAAAAAACAAAAAAAACCCTCAAGTCCAGAGCCAAAATGATAGCTCAGTCAGTAAGGTGCTTGCCTCACAACATGAGAACTGGAGCATGATCTCCTGAACCCACATAAAATGCCAGGTGTGGTGGCATATGACTCTAATCCCAGTGCTGGAAAGGCAGACAGAAAGAATCCCTGAGGTTCGCTGCCTAATTGATGACTTCCAAGCCAGTGAGGGAGAACTTGCATCAAAGGATGTAGATGGCATTCCTGAGGGTGACAGCCATAGTTGTCTTCTGACCACCACACACATGTACACATGAACACACAAAATGCAAGAGAGAAACACAGAGAGAGGGAGGGACGGAGGAATCCGTCCTGCTTACAGAGGGGAAAGCTGTCCTCTGCTTCTTATGCACTGTTCTCTGATCTGGTCTCTCAACAACTGAGATGCCCAGACCTGTGGCACCTTTCTGATGATGATGTCTTCATGGCTTCATATCCCCTCCTGAAAGATTAAAACACCCACTAACATGGCTTGATTTTGTGTCCATTTTGGGAAGTACTGTTGTTGACGTGCAGAGTATACATAATTAACAATCCTCCTCAGTCCTTTCTTGTACAAACTGCTACATGCCAGTATCTATAGTTGACGTCACCATACAATCGGTGCCCGGACCCATTCTCTCTCTCTCTCTCTCTCTCTCTCCCTGCTCATTTCTGTATCTCTCTCTCTCTCTCTCAAATAAATTAAAATTTTAAAATTTCAAAAAAGAGGATCTTCCTGTGAGGAGACAAGCAGCCTTTCACACCCCAGAACCTTGCAACTTCAGATTCCAACGGATCTAGGGACTATGTGTTAGCCTAGCACTTGCTCTTAGCAGAAAATAGAGGGACTGTGTTAGTAAGTTGTTGTTTTGTTGTTGCTGCTGTGACAAAATACCTGGTTAACAAAAAACTTAAGGAAAGATTTGTTTCTGCTCATGGTTACAGAAGTTTCAGTCCATAGTAACTGCTCCTGGTGGCGGGGGGGACAGATCCACGCTACTCACCTCATGGTGGCCAGGAGAAAGAAGGACAGATGGGAGGAGTGGTGAAGAAATAAAGGAGAGGGGAGAAGAGAAGAGGAGAGGAGAGGGTGGGAGGGAAGGGGAGGAGAGAAGAGAAGAGAAGAGAAGAGAAGAGAAGAGAAGAGAAGAGAAGAGACAAGAATAATCTAGGGACAAAATATACCCTTCAGAGGGCTGGAGAGATGCTTTAGCAGTTAAGGTACTTGCCTGTGATGCCTAAGGACCCAGGTTCGATTCCCCAGTACCCAGATAAGCTAGATGCACAAGGTGGCACATGCATTTGGAGTTTGTTTACAGTGCTAGAGGCCCTGGCATGCCCATTCTCTCTCTCTCTCTCCCTCTCTCTCTCTCTCTCTCTTTCACACACACACACACACACACACAAATAAATAAATAAATAACCCTTCAGAATCATGTAATGTTCCAATAACCTATTTCTTCCAGCTAAGCGTGCTTCTGAATATCTCAGTAAGTTGTAATCCTTAGCTTAATAGCCCATTAATTTATCAATGTGGTCAGAGCCTCATGATCTGGTCACCTTGTCACCTCTCAGAGATCCCCATCCTTCTCTGAACATGGCTGTCCTAGGGACCAAACTTTGAACACCTGAGCCTCCTGATGGGACACTGCAGATCTAAACCATAGCAGGGCTCTGGCCAGGTTAGTTTGGAAGCTGCCCTCCCTGGGGAAAGGCAGGCAAGGGTGGATAAGTAGGGATTACCCACCATGCTCTGTACAGGGACCTTGTAACCCAAGAGGACTTCTATACATGGGAGGGTACCATGATCTTGTTCTGGTCCTTCTTGTGTTCTGTCTTTAGTCAAACAGCAATTTGTAAACGAGGTGAGGCATGTAGAGCAACTGTGGAGTCACCCCTTGTACCGCAGAAAACAGAGAAGCAAAAATATCAGACTCATGAATCTTTGTGGCCAAGCTTTGGAGAGAGGAGCAATGACAGAGGAATCAGAGACCAGTGTTTGGTGGGATGGAAGAAGAGAGGGAGCGAGCCAGATATTCTGCCACAGAGTGGAGATGACAGGAACATGTTTTTTTACTTTCCTTTTCTTGCTCTCATTTCTGTGTTTTATTAAGGGAAACACAAAGAGAAAATTGTGTTATTTGTTAAAAGATGTCAAAGTGCATTTCAAGCAAGTGGAAATGAAGCAGAATCGGTGCTGCCCAGACAGAGACAGCAATGTGGTAATGGGGGCAGCCAGAGACTACGTACTGGTGGGAGGGGGGACACACTCCCCTGTCCTTTGCATTTTTTTTCCCATCAATCCCCTGACCCCAAGAGCAAACATTTTGGTCTCTTCATGGAGCAGGAAGTTAGGGTGCCCCAACTCTATCTGAAGCAAAAAGAGACCTCCCAAAACAACTGCTGCAATAGGAAAGATGCCAGGTGATGTCAGTGTGCGGTGCTCCCTCAACATCAGCAGCATTCCACTTTCCAGCAAGGCCAGGAAACCCCAGGCAAAGAGGAAGCTTGTGCAGATCACAAAGGTCATTTGCTGCATCATGGTCTTTGGACCTCACAGTAGCATCATTTGTGTGCCCTCTTCTGTCCCTGGTGGACTGTGAGCTCCTTCAGAAAAGCACCCAGGATGTCCCTCTTATGCTCACTGCATTTTTGTTGTCTGTGTAAAGAATGTCCCGCAGCTGTGGTCTACTGCACAGTACCAAAGAGATCATGGATGGGCTCAGCAAAGCCACCCCACACTGAGCTTCAGTCCAGCTCTGATGTTTCTGAGCTGTTTGACCTTACATTATTTAACCTCTTCAGGTTTTGGTCCAGAGAGGGTGGATATGGAACATCTAGTAATCTGTCTGGTCAACTTTACATTTACACACCTTCCATGCCTCACTCTAACCTCGCCATGAACACAAACACGTAGCTTTTGAAGGAGAATCACCTTGGCTGTGCCCTGTTATCAGGCACAAAAAGCAATTACCACTGGGTTTCTGAAGTATTTCTGTGCCTGCTATAGGCTGTACACTATAGCCAACAGTGTGATGACATCGCAGGGCAGTTAAGAGGATAACCCCCTAGGGATTGATTATTGACTCTTATGATGGTCTTAGCTAAGTTCTTTTCATCTCTCAGAACCTCCATTGAGGGAATTACTGGAGTATTTTTCATTCTTTGGGTCAATGGAATAAAGTGTATAGAAGACCTAATACAGAGATAGGAACACAGCGAGGAGCAAGTGAACTTTAGCTGCTGCCATTATAATCACCCTGCTCAAGCCCTCATGCCCGGCAGTTGTGCATAGGTGTACAGAGCCTGTGCTTTCAAGGCCATGTGGTGCACAGCTCTAGGTTCCACATACAACCTGAGATGGCTTTCCCCCCTTAAACCCACATGTTCCTCCTAACATGTCCTTAGAGTACATGCTACCTTTGTGAGCCCTCCTACCCTTCTACCCATCCCACCGTCGACACTCACATGTGATACTTGACATAACAAACCAGAGATCTGGAAATACTAGAAGAAGGGCATAGGAATAACTGCTCAGGCCTCAGCTAGGGGGATCTGCAAAGAGGTGAAGTCCATTAAAGCCCCTTCCTAACTCATCAGCCACCGCACCTTAGCTGCTATGCAATGAAACTGTCAGCAACTGAGGGGAGGCTGAGCAGAGCTGTTGGGGACCTGGCAGAAGAACTTTGCATCAGTGTGATGTTCAGTGTTGGGGTCAGAAGTTAGTGTACATTAGGCTGGATTGTCCCTCAAAAGCGCAGGGTCCCAGCCTGTGGTATTATTGGGAAGGGCATTCTTCGGGTCATTGAGAATGGATGTGTCCTTGAAGAGAATTGTGGGACTTCAGTGCATTCCTCTTTCTCTCTTGCTTTTTTAAAAGAAATTATATTTATTTATTTGAGAGAGAGAAGTAGATAGGTAGAGAGAGAAAGAATGGGCACATCAGGACCTCCAGCCACTGCAGACAAACTCCAGATGCATGCTCCACTTTGTGCATCTGGCTTGCATGGGTCCTGGGGAATTGAACCTGGGTCCTTTGGCTTTGCAGGCAAGTGCCTTTACCACCAAGCCATCCTTCCAGCCCTCTCTCTTGCTTTTCCTTCATTTCTCAGCCAAGAAGCAAGTGGCTTTGCTCTGCTATAAGCTCTCTTCATGTCACAGAGCTAAAAGCAGTCTTCTGATGGCCATGTGCTGGTATTCAATTGTCACTTCATGTTTTTAATATGTTTTAACTAGTTTTCAAATGGGACTTGAGGTGCTAATACAAACACTATCAATATTGAAATAGGTTTTAGAAAACAAATTATATACAGAGAACAGAAAAGCAAATCACTACTCCCAAAATCAGAACCTGGGCTGATGTTTGAATAGTGACAGGATGTTAAATGTCACTCTGTATGACAAGATGAAACAGAATATAGTAAAGAAAGTCCTGCAAAATTGTTATGATTGCATCACATGGTGCATCACTTATATGTATTTATCAAAGAGGCTTTAGGAGACCGTTCATAAAATAAAGAACAAAGATGCATGACTCAGCAATTGAGATCAGACCTTTGACTGCATTGACAGTAGTGGAATGTCCTTCTTTTGTTTTCTTTTGTTTTGTTGAGGTAGGATCTCATTCTAGTCTGGGCTGACCTGGAACTCACTTTGTAGTCTCAGGATGGCCTCAAACCCACAGCCATCCTCCTACCTCTGCCTCCAGAGTGCTGGGATTAAAGGTGTGCACCACTACGCCCAACTGAATGTTCTTACTTTGATATATTGATTATATCTCATCTCTTCTTGAAAAAAATCTTTCAGAAAACATAAAACTAACAGCATATGCAACCAATTAATAAAATAGAACTACAAAATCAAGGCTACAGAAAATAGATGCTACAGATACAAGAGGTAATGGTTGGCTTTTTGATAACAGGACACAATTTTACCTTCCATGACTCTGAGTACATACGTGGCACCTGTTAGGTGTGAACTTTACTGTGAACAAATGAATCCTGTGATTGAAAGTCAGATTTCCCTCTGAGCTTTCTGGTAGCTAGGACAAAAAGGGAAAATGGTCAATTTACAGATATTTGTATGCCACTATGAGAGTTGTGACTGTGGACTTGTCGGAGTAAGCAAAGACGAAAGTGTCCCTGTTTCTTCGTAGCTCTAGATATCTGGGCCCAAGTGAGTAAACAATGAATCCCAATGAACTTTCCACCCCAATCCTCAGTAGAATACCTTGCACAAAATGCATATTTGTTGCATGAACATATTAATAACATATTTAAAAGGAAAGATTCCTTGCTGCATCTAAAATATAATTCCTCCCTTTTATCCCATCAATAATTTATCCACAAGCCTTTTGAACCTTGAATTTCAAAGGGGGAAAAAGTTGTCAGGAGGGTCATGAAGGGGAAGGCATTCTGGGCAGATGCTGTGGTTGAGCAAAGACACAAAGGATGAGAAAGACAAGGTGAGCTCCTGCGATGCTGATGGATGGGAGGAGCAGGGCAACTGGGCTTTAGAACTGAGCCTTCTATGGCCCAATGAAAGCCTTTGGGAGTTTAGGATGGGATTAGTAAGATGTTCAGGAGTTTGGTCCAAGATGAGTATGTCTGGTGTCTCATACGACTTCAAAGGAAGAAGACAAGAGAGGTGGAACAGATCAACTTGGTTCCTCTGTAGAGTAAAAATACAAAATTGACAGTCGAGACCAGAACAGGGGCAACAGAAATGAAATTGAGGGGACTACAATGTAGGCACTCTTAGAAGTACAGCCGCAGTGTGCTCAGCTGTGAGGTGGAAAGAGAGGAACCGGAAAGGGGGATGGTGATAGAAGCAGGAGAGGCAGGAGGAAGAACATGGGGTTGGGGTACAATAAGAAGCTCGGTGACTTTTCCAAATGTTTGCACATCTATTATCTCATTGATTTCACATGCAAGCAGAGGGAGATCCACCCTGAATGTCAGCTGGAAACTGCTTGGCCCCTGTGCCAAATTCCAGTAACCAAGCCTTTGTCCTGTTCGGTCCTACAGTTCCAGCACACCCAACTGCAGGTGTCCTTACGCCTCCAGCGAGCCCCAGGCCTCCCCAGGGGACAGCCACCCTGCCCTTGCTCTGCACCAGCACAGCTCAAGGCAGCACAGTGCAAACACTTTGGCCTGCCATACTGGCCAGGAACAGGGATGGGTGTGACCTGGAGCTCGGCTAGAATCTCCCCCATCTGGGCAGGGTGGTGAGAGCCTGGCCATTGGAGGAGTTTCTTCAGCATCTCATCTTTCTTCCCACTGACTCATTCCCAGGCGCAGGCTCTGGCCTCACCCCAAGCTGCGTCTGCTCCCCTGAGCAACAGGGAGGATGCTATTTCTCGCCTCCCTGCACTGCAGAGTGTTCACGAGAGGCTGAGCCTGCCTTAGAGGAGAGTGGATAGACAAAGACTGCAAAGAGAAGACCTAGTCCCAGAAAGACGGCTCTAGGGGCTTGAGCACACAGCTAGTTTCTTTCCAGAGGTTTTCAGACATGCATTCCCAACTGTGATGGAGCTTTGTGTCCCAAGGCAAGACTAAATTTCACTGCACAAACTGACACTGACCAACATCTCCACCTTCATATCCCTTCTTCTTTTTTTCCCCACTCAAATGCAGGCACTCAACACTCGGCATTTGCAGTGGCAGTCCCGTCTGTCTCTGAACACAATCCAGTGCTAGGGTACAGGTGGGGACCCCTTCATCTAGAGTCTCTCCCTCTGCTTGTGGGAGACCTACCTCTTACCTCAGATAGGTCATCACTTTCTCTGTCCCTTCAACAGAGGCTCAGACCACTACCCATTTTCTTGGTCTGCTCGTGTCCTTCACCGGAACTGTGACGTAGGGTCGTTGCATCCTTGAAACCTATGGAAACAGAGATAGACTGCGGAGGAAGAAGAGAGAGGTAAACAGCGACAGGGTTCAATACTAGGGAGTAAAACTGGGTGCAGTGAAGTATCCCTCCAGCTTCCCCCTGCCCAACTAGCCCCACCCAGTACATAGTATACTAGGTTCAAGCTTCTTAGGAAATCTCCTGGAATTTATTTATACACATCCAGGAAAACATAGGCATAAATGCTTCACTTCCACCTCCAGTCCAAAAGGTAATGGCATCATAAACTTTTAAAATCTTTCACAAAAGACCAATTAAATCTTTCAACATTTATCATATGCATCCCCTTTCCATTTAAGTCTCTAACTTGCAGGCTTAGCTAGCCATGGAAGTAAATGGAAACCACACATTTAGTGCAAATCACAGCACAGATTATGGCTTTCTTTTTTAAATGATTGAGTTCCTGGTAAGACATGTACAACTCCCATTTTCACTAACTCAGTCCTATGTTCAGCACATTGAGGGAGCATGTTGTTTAAACACAGCAGGAGTAATTCTTCTCAGAGGAAAGTCACATGTATATATGTGTATCTATTGCATGTGTGCATGCATATTCATGCTTGTGTGTATATAGGCAGACGTGCAAGCACATTTGTGTTCACATGGGGAGACCAACAGTTGACTTCCGGTGGGTGTCTTCCTCAATCATAATCCACCTTATTTTTCAAGACAGAGTCTCTTTCTGAGCTTGGCAATCACCAATTCAGGTAGCCAGATAGCTAGCCAGAAATCCTAAGAATCCTCCTGCCCCCTCCTCCCCAGCGCTGGGACTACAGCAGTGCAGCACCACAAACCAGCTGTATCATGGGTGCTGGGAATCAAAACTCAGGACCTCATGCTTACAGCAAGCACTTTACCCACATCCCCAGCCTGAGAAAGCCACACACGCAGAGATACTCTCCACACTATTGATTTGGTTCGGGTTTGATGACCCCCTCATCTTCTTAGAACCCAGCAACACAATTTTAAACCAGAACAAAGTTCTCTGTCCTGTGAGGAATAGAGTAAAACTCCAAGTGTCATTTGTCCCACAGAAAGCCCCAAATCAGCCAGCCAGAAATGGATTACCTGGATGAGCCTACATCGAGGGGCTGCAAAGCCAGATCCGGTGGATGCACAAACAACTTCCTGGGACTCAGCAAGATAGGAGAGAGAAGGTTGTAGCTTGTGCAAGTACTACCTAATGACTGACCCGTGAAAGGGTGTCCACGGACTATGGCCCTGGGCCAAACCCAGCCCATGGCCTCTTGCTGCAAACCATTTTCAAATGATTTTTAAAAACAAAAATAAAGCAAATAATATTTTAAATATGAGAATTATCTAAAACTTAAAGTTCAACATCCACGATAGAATTTTATTGCAACACACACAGTCATTATACACTCAGTTAGTATCAACATCTGCTGATCTTAAGGTTCATCAGTAAACACCTAAAATGTCTATTCTCCAGCCCTTTGCAGAAAACAAAAAGTCAATCTCTGTCCAAAAGGAGAGCTCAGAATAAGGAGTGGGTTTATCTCTTCAGCTTTGTGTGTCCGTGATTGTGGGAAGTTCTAAGTGGTGAGACGTTCATTGCTTTTGAAGAGTCGTGGCTTCTCTGCATCGTGGGCCAGCGAGGAGAGCTCCTTCTCCTGCTGCAGAGGTTCATGTTGACCTTTTACCCAGCTGTCATTCCCAGACTTCAAGATGAGAGGTGAAGGCAGTCCATCCACCAGTCCATACAACTCAGCTTTACCCTCCTGCGCAGCCACAGGTGTCCACAAGAGGGCAGCCGCTTCCTGCCTGCACTTCTCTAGTGGCCTTCCCAGCTTTGGAGGGCTGCCTGCAGGTCCTAATGCTTTTTAGCGTCCATGGAACCTTCTCTAGATGAATGAGGAAGTATCTAACTAGCCTGCAGCAGCACACATATAGCCTTTTGTTCCCAGGCAGCCAGTCACAGCTGGGTGATCATCAGATTTGTTAGTCCATGTCTGTGCACACCCATGCACACACTAACACTGATGAGATCCCTCTCACTTCTTGATGGCTCCTGAACCAACTTCTACAATTCCAAAGCAAACACACTGTGCTGGTCTTTAAGCTGTCATTCCTCAAATCTAAACCTATTCTGTAGTCTGCCTTGCAATGCTGGGATTCTGAAAACCAAGACTCTTTTTGCCAGGTGGCTCCAGAGTGGGTTCCGTGAGGTCAGAATGGAAAAGAAAGGAATTTGCCTCTTTCTAGAAGCACGCTTCCTTGAGCCTCAGTACTTCTGCCTATTCTCCAGAGAAATACACCCTGGAAGGAGCAGTCCCTCCCCAGTTCCTGACCTCAACTAAAACTTCACACCTTTCTTGCCACTTGCAGAATGAAACATCATAGACCACCAGGAAGCCCGTGTGAAATATCAGTTCTAGATGCCCACAGTGCACAGTGGAATTGACAAACGGCCACCATCCATGGCCTCATATTCTTAAAATTCTCTGACCTCCTTCCTTGACTCTCTCTACCTGACTGTCAAGACAGCTTCATGGGGTGGTTGAAGAATGAAAGCCAGCTGGCTCTCTTTCTCTCTCCCTCTTTCTGACACATGTTTCTCCTTGTTTCTCTCTCTCCCTATCTCATTACCCACAAAAAGGAATCCAGAAAAGTGTTTAGTTCCCCACAATGGCCTGTTGAGTGGCCTCTGACTCACAATCTTTTAGAAAATGTCTGGTCTGGCAGAGAGCCCTCACTCTCAGAGGCGGTTCTTTCTAGGTCTCACCACAACTGGGAGAGAGAGGTCATCACAACTGAGGAGAAGGAGCCCAGAACTTACTCCTCTTCCAGCAGCTAAACCTCTCGGGATAGGAAGAACGGAAAGAGAAGGCTGTCAGGACCTGGGGAGGGAGGAGGGCCAGAGGAGGGGCAGCCTCAGGCCAAGCTGGGTTTTGCAGTCCAGCAGCTCCATGCTGCGAGAAGGCCTCTCTCTTTTTCAGGAGCCAATGAAGTGGCCAGTAGTGCTGTTCACGGCATTCAGAACACAGAACTAACTCCCGGGCTGTCGTCATTGGGCAGCGCAATCCCAAGTTACTTTACTGGAATTCCTTTTAATAAAGTCGATGCCCTTCTTCTCCCAGAATGCCTCTGACCAAGGGTTGGTTCCTCCATACTAGAACAGTGCCGCGAGTTTGAGCGCACCCTGCTGGCCAATGACAGCAAAGACACGAGGGCTCTTTTCCCACCTCCATGCCCACTAGCGTGTACCACAGCTCGGAACTTCAACATTACTTTACTCACGTAATTTTATTTCCTGTCCGTACTCCTATAAAGTTAAATAAATCGCAGTATCTTTGTCTCTCTCTTCTCCCTGACTTTGCTACTCATACGCTCTCACTATGGCCTCTACTTTGAGTGACCACCCACATCAGTCTCCTCTTTTAAAGGTTATCTTAGCCCAACCAAGCCTTGGACCCTCAGACTGTCAGGTAGCTCTTGGGTCGTTAATGGAAGTAATTGTATTTATTCGAGGGGAGGCAGTAGAGGATGGATTCTTTCTCAACTCTGAGACTGACATTAGAGAAAGAGGATCAACCTTAAAGGTGCAGCACTGAGATTATTGAGTAAATCAGTCCAGGACCACTCTGCCAGCCAACCTCAGGAATAGCAAACTGGTCAACGCTCTGTCTTCCTGGAAGCTGTGGGCTATGGAGAGGTGTTCACAGAAAACTACTCCGTACAACTTAGACTCCATTTCAAGAGTCCACTTCATTTCTTAAGGAACAGTAAAAATTCTGATTGTTTTTTAGAAAGATATTTTGAAGCCGTGGGTGGTGTCACACGCCTTTAACCCCAGCACTCAGGAAGCAGAGGTAGGAGGATCACTGAGTTCAAGGCCACCCCGAGACTATATAGTGAATTCTAGGACAGCATGGGCTAGAGTGAGACCCTATCTCAAAAAACCAAAGAGAGAGAGAGAGAGAGATTTTGAGAGAATGTAAATATTTCTACACACATCTATTTAACTGTAAAAGCTACAAGTGTATGAGGAGGCCAGATCAAGGTGGTAGGCAGAGTCAGGGCTCCAGAAGGGTTGTAGGATATTGCCTCCCCTCCCCCAACACACATACACTCATTCTTGTCCCAGGGTCTGTTAACAAGACGATGCTTGAAAATCTAGAGTTAAAACACATGGCTTCTCCTCTCATGAGACCATATCCTACTTTCAGGACGGCAAATATGTGGCCTCCAAGCCACCAGCATCCCTCCGTCCTCCTCCTCCTCTTGGTACCCTCCTCTAGTCCTCTCTGTCCCCCTCAGCATCCTTGTACTCCTGCTGCTCTTCTTTGCCCTACCCCCACAGATGCACTTCAGATTCCTTTTGCACAGTGAATTTTAAGCAGATCCAACTTTAAATCAGTTACTTCTGACGAAGACGGTAAAACTTTCTTCCTGGCCCTGTACTGTTTAAAGGTAGGCTCTTCAAAACAAATCAGATTTACTGCCATCTGGAACATTCACTATTCAAAACCTGAACTCAGAATTAGCTTACCTATGACCCTGTAAATATCTTAAGTGCCCCTCCCTTAAAGTTCAATATGTTTTTGAACATGGTTCTCCTTTGGGCTTCTGTCCTTATTTCCCCTCAGCCTCTCCCCTCCCCACCCTCTGTCTTTCTTTCTCTCTCTCCCACTCACTCTCTCTCTCTTTCTCTCCCTCCATACCCTCATGCTAATGCTTATTTTCTGCAATTATTGCTTTATCAGAAAAAATATTCCTGGGGCACCCCCAGATAAATTCACACTTGTACCCCATCTTCCTTTTGAGTCTTCTTGCCCATGTGTTCTTCATTGAAGCAATCATCATCAAGTTTGTCACTGGCTCTTTAAGAGTTGATTATTTTTTCTCTGTCCGTATTCTTATAGGTTTAAACAAATGGTAGAATTCTTGTCTTCTCTTCTCCTGTGTATGGACCCTGCTCAGTGTGATCCCACAACAGTTAAAAGACAAGGAACTATCTTACTTGTTTGTGACTGTGATGCCCATAGTAAATGCATGCTTAGTGAATGAATAAATGAATAGAAGAATAAACAAATGAAAAATTTTGCAAAGGGGAAGGCTTTTGCATCACTTTCTGCATAGTATGTGACCTGCAGCACAAGAAAGGTGACAATATTCCATCCACATAAGCTCTGTGACATCACCTTTACCCTGAGCAAAGTTCATAAACATCAATGTTCCCTTTTGGCTAACATGAACCGATATGTAAAATGTGTACAAACATGTAAAACTTCCCCCCTCAACAAGCATAAAATCCCTCACTGACTCATTGGAAATAAAGCAAAAACGAATAGTTCAAACTATTGAAGTTTTTATGGATTATACTTTCATCATATTCAAATTTGGGACACTCTTTACTCAGCACCCAGATACTCAAAAATCACAATTCAGTTTAATTCAGTTCAACTGCCAAGAAATGTCACAAACCTAAAAGTACTTAAAGCCATGAATTGATATATCAAAAATAAAGTTAGAGGGGCTGGAGAGATGGCTTAGTGATTAAGGCACTTGCCTGCTAAGCCTAAGGACCCAGGTTCGATTCCCCAGAACCCACGTAAGCCAGATGCACAAGGTGGTCTGGAGTTGGTTTGCAGTGGCTAGAGGTCCCAGCGCACCCATAGTGTCTCTCTCTCTCTCTCTCTCTCTCTCAAATAAATAAATAAATAAATAAAATAAAATATAAAATAAAAATAAAAGCAGATTTTCTAAGATCCAGTTATTTTACTAAACAACAATTGCTACAGTAGACAGCTCTATGTTGCTGCGATGAACTTTCAAACAGACATCGTTTGTAGGAGGAAAGGATTTATTTCAGCTTACAGATCCAAGGGGAAGTTACATCAATGGTGGAAAAAGCTGCTTATTTCCAAAAATCTAGGCAGACGGAAAAACTGCAGCAAGCAAAACACCAACACCAGCACCAGCACATACACAATCCCACCAGAGCAAAGACTTGCTCTCTCACACCCTTGGGCTTGAATTCAATCCACTGCCAGTGACACCTCAGGGCTGGTCTCCAGCATCTACCCCCAGTGGAGGTCTACCAACCAGGCAGCTGGACATCCAACTTACAAGTTTAATTTTAACACCTGAGTCAATAGGGGACATACATTCAAACTATCACAATTACTATTCTCAGAATTATCAATATCTATACAAATGAAACTCTGGGGCTGGAGAGATGGCTCAGCAATTAAGTGTGCTTCCTGTGCAAGCACGAAGGCCTGAGGGCGCCTGAGAATGCCAGAGGTTGAATCTTCACATTGCACCTAAACAGCTGGACATGGCCACATGTGCTCCTGTAGTCCCAATCCTGCATCTGAGCAGAGAACCAAGAATCTCATCAGAGCCTCACAAAGCTCTGGAATCAGCAAAGAGACTCTGGCTCCAAAGAACACCAAGAAGACGAGTGATGAAGGAGGACACACCCAATGTTCCACTCTGGCTACCATAGGTGAGTGCCCCCTCCCTTCCCAGGCAACTTACAGGGTGCCACACCACACACACACACACACACACACACACACACACACACACGAAAAAAGAAACTCTTCCAGAACAGGAGGAAGCACATAGTGATCTAATACCAACAGTAACAGTCACAGCACTGACAACTAATATTTACTGAGCACTACATGGCAGGCCTTTCTCTAGTTCCTTTTCATTTCACTTACATAGCAACCCACATGGGGACACTGAGGCCCTGGGAATAGCATTATGCAAGTGAAGGGACAGAGGGAACAGGGCAAAAATAGCAGCCAGCTATGACCACAGCAGTAGACATGACAACTTGAATTGTCAATCACAGAAGACAACAGTGGATAACAGAGGTCATCAACAGGAAACCACAGTACAGGGCATTCAGCATGGGGACCCCTCAGTAACTCGATTGGTATCATTGTTCTGTTGGCTGTGTAATAACTGGGAGCACATGTAAGTCAGCCCTCTTCATAAAGCCTCCATTGAGTAACATTGCCGGGGGGTGCTCCACTAGTTTGAATTTTCACCAGTCAGTTATCCTGGATAACACTTGCCCAGCATTGCTGGTCTAGATGCGTTGAGAACTTCAGTTCTTGCAGCAGCTGTTTTGTATTTCTGATTTATCACTGGCACATTCACTTTGTGCCAAGCATACTTGCATTTCTTTCTACTTTTTTCAATTGGAAGATGAATTCAAGTTCAAACATTTCTCTATGGTCACCAATTCTGAATGCAGAAGACTCTGAGTATGTACATGTATACACTTGTCCCTCAAATATGGGCTTCTCTAATCCTGGCAATAGCTGATATTCCATCTACAAGTAGGAGCCACACTCTATTTGTGGCTCTCCAACTCCCTGAGCAGGGCAGGCTTGGTGATTTGGAGCTTTGGGACAACAAATGGACCTTTCCCATCCATAAACCTGTCAGCTCTCAGCGCGGGATTTGAACTGGACAAGCAAATCCTTCTAGGTCACCATGGCTCTTTCCAAGTTGTTCACATGAGGGGTGCACAGCCTGTACTTGCTGAAAAGTGTTCAAGCAGCCTCTAAATGGAAAAAAAAAAAATCTTAGACCTGGTCTGGTCTGGTCTGGTATGTAGCATTCTTGCCCAAGACTGACTTTTTTGTCTATAACTTGGAGTAACTTGTAAGGCTGCACTCCATAATTATTTCCATTCACAAACTGGTTTCTATTGTTCCTGTCCATTGATATTGTGGCCCCAGAGCACTCACATGGCACTAGTCTCAGTAGCACTTCAACCTATGGGCAGACCCAAACTTAAAACATCAATTTGATATTCAGGACATATGTCTTTGGTAAGAACACATATCTGGAGCTTGCCTGAACCCAGCCTGGCTCTGCTGTTTCACAAGGCACTGGAGGGAGTCACCTCAAGGCAAGACTTCCAGAGAACTCCAACCCCACTGGAGCTTAAGTCAATCAGATGCACAGCCTGGCTTATATAAAGCTAAATGTGGGACCAGATATTCCCACAGAGCTTTGCGTCCCTCTTCACAAATGCCAACTTCCATGAAGGAGCAGGACTTGGAGCATCATTACCCTTCCCTGACTCCCTTGAAGGAGCAGGGCAGGGCTTGGAGTATCATTACCCTTCCCTGATTCCCTTGAAGGAGCAGGACATGGAGCATCATTATTCTTCCGTGACTCCCTTGAAGGAGCAGGGCATGGACCATCATTACTCTTCCTTGACTCCCTTGAAGGAGCAGGGCTTGGATCATCATTACCCTTCTGTGATTCCCTTGAAGGAGCAGGACATGGAGCATAATTACCCTTCCCTGACTCCCTTGAAGGAGCAGGACATGGAGCATCATTACCCTTCTCTGACTCCCTTGAAGGAGCAGGGCAGAGCTTGGAGTATCATTACCCTTCCCTGATTCCCTTGAAGGAGCAGGACATGGAGCATCATTATTCTTCCGTGATTCCCTTGAAGGAGCAGGGCATGGACCATCCTTACTCTTCCCTGACTCCCTTGAAGGAGCAGGACATGGAGCATAATTACCCTTCCCTGACTCCCTTGAAGGAGCATGGCAGAGTTTGGAGTATCATTACCCTTCCCTGACTCCCTTGAAGGAGCAGGGCTTGGAACATCATTACCCTTCCGTGATTCCCTTGAAGGAGCAGGGCTTGGAGTATCATTACCCTTCCCTGACTCCCTTGAAGGAGCAGGGCATGGACCATCATTACTCTTCCCTGACTCCCTTGAAGGAGCAGGACATGGAGCATCATTACCCTTCCCTGACTCCCTTGAAGGAGCAGGACATGGAGCATCATTACTCTTCCCTGACTCCCTTGAAGGAGCAGGACATGGAGCATCATTATTCTTCCCTGACTCCCTTGAAGGAGCAGGGCTTGGAACATCATTACCCTTC
>PVKW010032660.1:0-23858 GCA_004027895.1 Orientallactaga bullata
TGTACACCACCACACCCAGCGGCAATGCATTTTCTGGTTTTAGTAGAATGAACCCTTGTCCCTATGGCCCACTAAAATGTCTACTACTGAAACATTTTTTTATTTGGATAAATTTCTTCATAAATTTTAAAATGGTTCAATGACCCTATTCCATTGGGTCTACTCATTAAATTCCATTTCTGAGGTATGTTTTCTCAAGATGAGAAGCTATTTAAAAAAAATCAGCTGTAATTGGCAATAACAGGGAAACATTTGTAAGCTAGAGGCCGAGCGAGGCTATTTTCTCTAACACAACACCAGCAGCAGCCCAGTCTCATTAGCAGACTTCTGAGTCCTTAGCTCCAGGTTTGCTCACCTTTGCAAAAGCAGTGCACACATTTCCTCCACGCCCCGGGCTGCAGTTCTGTAGCACTTCACGGTGAATGAGATAGAGGTCAACCGTAGGAAGTAATTGGATTTCAACACAGGGAGCCCAAAGTGCCACTTTGGAAAGGTAACCTCTTGTTATGTCCAAGTGCGCCTCTAAATCTAATGGTAGTATTTCCACCTAAGAAAGACCATCGAGTCCCTGTGGAAAATCACATAGACCCCAGGGGTAAAGGGAAAGGAGACCCCCTTGCAGCTGCCTTCATAGCCCCACCCTCCCTGGCTGCAGATCCAGAACGAGAGCATTCCCTGGGCTGGTCAAAGGCTGCGGTGAGCAGTCACGAGGAGCCAGCGCTTTACTGACTGCTACAGCATGGAGAGCAGCGGAAATGGATTCATCAGGGACCTTGTCCAGTAGATGCTTTTGAAAAACATGTTGGGATGACAAGGTGACACATGTGACTTGATCTTCCCAGGCCCTGAGACCAAAAGCAGGTGCAGCTGATTTCAGTGTCCCTTGAAAACAAAAGGTGACTCTAATGAGGCACACATGAGGTGTGTGAAGCCCGCAGGGGCTGTTTCTGCTCTCCAGCCTAGACGTAATTTAATCATGGCAAAGACAAGAAGCATCCAGCCAAGTCACATTGCAAGGACAATTCCAGTTTCATTTAAAATGTGACCTTTAAAATTTTTTTTTATTAACAACCCCCATCCATATATACAATACACCCCGATTATAATTCCCTCCCACCACCCTCTTTTGTCCCCCTCCACTGAACCCCTTCTTTCCAACTAGCAACTAATTTTTAAACTGCAGATGTAGGATATGTCCAGTGCAGAAAAGCATTAAATAAAGATTGCAAATAAAATAATGTCCCTCCCAATCGCAAGGCCCAGAGATATCTACTCTCTTAATATTGTCAGGAATATTATTTCCATGAGCATATATGCGCCTGTGTGCATATATTTGTACATATTTCCCCCATATATTCTTCTATGCTATCTTACGTTGGAGTTATATCATTTTCATAATCTACTTTTTTCATTTAACAATATACCACAGGCACAAATGACTTTCCAGTCTTGGTGTTGGGGAGATGGTCCCATCAGGAAAGTGCTTGTCACACAAATGAGAGAACCAGAGTTTGAATCCCCAGTGCCCATATAAATGCCAGGTGATTGTGGCAGCCCACTTGTAATCCAGTGTGCAAGAGACAGACAGGGAGTCAGCCCTGAGGCAAGCTGGCTTGCTAGACTAGCTGAATCTATGAGCTCTGGGCTCAAGTGAGACACTGCTTCAATAAATAAGATGGAGAAAAATCAAGAAAAACACCTAATGACAGCTTCTGGCCTCCAGATGCATGCACGTGTACTTGTCTTTATACCCACACATGTGTCTATAATGCATGCATGCATACCACAAACACATACACATGGAGAAAATTCCCAATATTATTTTGAATGGAGGTTAAGTATTCAAAGATAAAATTTTCCTATTAAAACATATGTGTATCAATCTATTGTTTGTAAATCATTCAAAGCTCAGAGCAATGGGTTGATCAGACACGGTATTAATCTGATAATGTTCAATATTTTGACTGCCATTGTAAATAAGCCTCCCTTCTAATTCTGTAATTTAGACAATAGTTTTCCTCAAAGCTTTAGACCCACTGGAGACTTTTCATATGAAGAAAGTAGTGATGGCAATGGGTTAGATGACTGTTTTGCATTCATTCTATGCCAGGCACGGTACTAGGCAGTCCTAATGCAGGATCACATTTAATTCTTTTAGTCCCATTTATATGAAACTTGGGCTTGGGCTGGAATGATGGCTTAGCAGTTAAACACTTGCCTGTGAAGCCTAAGGAACCCAGTTCAAGGCTCGATTCCTCAAGACCCAAGTAAGCCAGATGCACAAGGGGGCGCATGCATCTGGAGTTCGTTTGCAGTGGCTGGCTGAAGGTCCTGGCGCACCCATTCTCTCTCTAACTACCTGACTATTTCTGTAGCTTGCTCTCGCTCTCTCTTTCTCAAATAAATAAACAAAAACAAATATTTAAAAAGACACATCTTTAAAAAAAAAAAAAAAGAAACAAAGAAACTTAGGCTTGTAGAAGTTATTCCAAAGTCCCATTAGTGTGTAACAGACTTAAGGCTCTTCCTCCATTAATCAAAGAACTGGACAGGTATGTACAGTTGATCTCATGATATCTCAATAATTTCTGCTCCCTAAGGGATGAAAGGGTGATCATGCAGCAATTAACTTACCCATCATACATCATAATTCCCCAACAATAAGTCACATGTGGGAGAAACTTGCAAAAATCTTTACTTCCGTTAGTGATTGGGGTCATTAATCTTATACTGGAAATTAACACTAAAGTCCAAGTGACTTCCAGGATTTGAAAGTACCATCTTGGGCGCACGTTTTTGTCTTAGGATAATGTCGTTCACGATTTCACACTGCCTTTTAGTAGGAGAATCTCTCTTCACCACTAGCTCATATTCAGACACAGGCAATTGAGTCCAGCCTCCATGGGCATACAAGTGACAGACAGACAGACACTGACTGGTTTCAACAGTAGGTGGTTCCTGGCTGAAGAAGGACCTTCTAAATACAGAGAAAACCTTGACTTCCCCAGAGTAAGTCACAAACCTCAAGTATAAACTAACCCTTAACATTTTGCTTCTAATCATTTCTTTCCTTCTCCTTTAAGATGGAGCATAAATTAGGACCAAGAAGATCAGATCAAACTGCAGCCCTTAATCTGTAAATAAACTCTCTGGCTTTGTGGCAATCAGGAAAGCAATGGGAATCATCCAGTTTAAGATGAACATGACAACCTATTAGCATTCAGAGAGAAATGATTTCTCTCATCACCTCTTCTGAAGATGCTGTTGCTGTGGCAACGGAGCCCTGCATCCATCCCATATGTAGTTGCTAAAATGACAAGAAAGCTAGCCATGGTAAGTGAAGATAATCCTCTCTCTCTCTCTCTTTCTCTATTTTTTTTTTTTTTTTGTTGTTGTTGTTGTTTTTGTTTTTCAAGGTAGACTCTCACTCTAGCCCAGGCTGACCTGAAATTTACTATGTAGTCTCAGGGTGGCCTTGAACTCATGGCAATCCTCCTACCTCTGCTTCCCAAGGGCTGGGATTAAAGGTGTGTGCCACCACACCCAGCTCTCTCTCTCTTTAAATATTTTATTTTCTTTCATTTATTTATTTATTTATTTTTGGTTTTTCAAGATAGGGTCTCAATCTAGCCCAGGCTGACCTGGAATTCACTATGTACTCTAAGGGCGGCCTTGGACTCATGGCGATCCCCTACCTCTGCCTCCCGAGTGCTAGGATTAAAGGTGTGCCTGAACACATGAAGCTTTTATTTATTTATTTGAGATAGATAGATAGAGAGAGAATGGGTACACCAGAGCTTCCTGCCACTGCAAACTCCAGAAGCATGCGCCACCTTGCGCATCTGGTTTATGTAGGTCCTGGGGAATAGAAATGAGGTCCTTTGGCTTTACAGGCAAGAGCCTTAACCACTAGGCCACCTCTCCAGCTCTCTCTCTCTCTCTCTCTCTTTTTCTCTTAAGTGATAGCCAATAACATCCGCGTAGCAATTCTATAAAGCACCTGAACAAACCTGGACTTTTGTTTTGTTTTGTTTTGTTTTTCAAGGTGGGGTCTCACTCTAGCCCAGGTGACCTGGAATTCACTGTGCAGTCTCAGGATGGCCTCGAACTCACAACAATCCTCCTACCTCTGCCTCCAGAGTGCTGGGATTAAAGCCATGTGCCACCACACCTAGCTCTCAAACCCAGACTTTTTCTGTGATAAAATACTCCACCTGACTTCCTTAACTTGTTCTTTGACAAAAGGTTTAGACTTCTTTCTCTTCATTGCACTGCCTCACATTTTGCTTCAAGAATTATGATATGCCATTGGGACAGCATTTGAGGTGTTCTTTCTTCTGGACATAGCTATGTATGATATGTGTCTGAGGCATAACCTGTTTATGTGGGGTACAAAAGGCTCTGGGCAAAGATATTCTCCAGGGGGGCTTATGAGAGGACAAGGCCACAGCTGTCTTCCCACACCTGGCAAGCAATCTTCAGGCTAGGCTATAATACTGACCCTGAACAATTCTGTTCCATTTTACCTGTCGGCCAGCACACAACTGGATTCAGATTAGGACCTGGACATCAGCTGAAAGGGGAACCTTTGCACCTCGCGATGGCTAGTTTACTAAAAGACCACCAGTAGATTGTCTCTCTCCCGCTGTCCAAACATGACTATTTCTCAGATGGGGGACATCATTTCATTCTATTTCCTGAAGGAATCCCGGAGGAGGAATTGGGTCATCTTGAGTGACAAGATGGGATGATTTCAGAGTCTTTCAATGGCAATAAGCCCCGCACTACCACTGTTGCCAAAACAGACGGCCTGCCTTCACCACCCTGTTTAAATAATAAATGCGTATCTTTTCAAAGTGTCATGTGGGCTGGAACACCCAAAAGTGCTTCAGGGAAACGTTCTCCTTTAAAAACAAACAAATGGCTTTCCTGCCTCGTGCTGTGGAAGTCTTATGAAGTAGAAGGAAAAAGAAGTACATTTTCAGAATCATCAGCCCTCGAATGCCCACTGATATCTCTTTGTTTCCTATTCCCAGGGGTCAAGTCAATCTCCTCCCAGTCCAGACATCATATGAGAAACCTAAATTACTCTTTAGATAGTTCACAACCAACAACCTTTTCAATTCTCTGCCCCAAATGAAAACATGCTCTTTTCATTGCCCTTTGTGAGAGAAGCTCTCCTTGGTTACTTGGGACATTCAATGGGCAGAATCCAGCAGCGATCGGTGCCTTTGTCTGGCAAGTCCCAGTGAGGGAACCTCTTTCTTCATGGATGCAGGGCTCTCAGGGGACAACACACAAAAAAGGGAATTGGTAGTAAAACAATTAGAATTATAGCTGATAGTTGTTAAGTGCACACAAAATACCATTTAAAGCACAATTTGCATGTGTGATCTCATTTGCAACCCCCCCCCAGATGTTTCACAAATTAAATAAATGTCATTATTGTTCTCATGCTGAGGCTTAGAGCTGCTCAGTAACTCCCTGAATTATCAGAAGTGTGATAGAGAAACCCCAGTTATAGTGAGACAAAAACCCAATGCTTCATTCTAAAGCATTCGTTGGTTGTTTCAGAAGCCCGTAAGCACAACAGTTGAGTCACCCGTCCATCACCGTGGATGGAGGTTACAATCATCATCCCACCTCTGTGAGCTCCAGCACAGTGCTCGGTACTACAGCAGTGAGGTTTGGTACTGCAGCACAGGGTTTGGTACTACAACACAGTGCTCGGTACTACAGCAGTGAGGTTTGGTACTGCAGCACAGGGTTTGGTACTACAACACAGTGCGGTTTGGTATTGCAGCATAGGGTTTGGTACTACAACACAGTGCTCAGTACTATAGCAGTGAGGTTTGGTACTGCAGCACAGGGTTTGGTACTACAACACAGTGCTCGGTGCTACAGCAGTGAGGGTTTGGTACTGCAGCACAGGGTTTGGTATTATAGCACTGTGACACACATCACTCCTCCGGATATGTTTGCTGATGGGGGAGGGGTTGATTCTAGATGAACTTCTAAATGATGTGCTACACTGTGATCCTTCAAGATTCTCTAGGACATCCACCATCCTCCAGCGCTGCTTGGGCCTGACTTTCTGAGATCTCATCTTTCTTCTCAACCTGCCACATCCCTCCTGGCCTTGACTTTCCTCCAGTGGTCTTATGAGGCAGATCTTAGAATTTCTTTTGGCAAATGCAAATGACACTGACAACCCCAGATACATATTGTCCAAGTGACCCTGGGAAATTTTAGAAGAATGACTTTTTTCACTAGGAAATAAAACTACTATATTCCAAAAAAGAGATTCCCTCATGAGAAAGAACGTGGCAACATTCCACCCTTTGCAAGCCAGGCTTTGTGGGCTCTCTACAGCTTTGTAGTGTCTCATGCTATATCCTTTAGTGAGAACAAGTGTCTGCTGCTTGTCCCAGGAAGCCCTTCCCACCCATGGCTATAGAGTACCTTTCCCTCCTCATGGTACACATCCCAGCACTCCCATTCAACAGCCAGAGCAGGCTGTGCATGGCCAGCTGATTCCCAACTACCTAAGACAGAAGCTATGTGTGCTCATTTTTTGTGTTTATTTTGTTTTATTTTGTGTTTATTTTTTTGTTTCTAAATCTAAACTGTGACAGAAAGATATACCTTGCTATTTCAGAAAATTGGAAAATACAGATAAATTCAAAGAAAATTGAGAGCATTTATATCTCATCCTAAAGAGATATTATTTTTGTGTACGCTCCTCTAGAATTTTTCTACTTTTAAAGACTGCATTATATCCATTATTTTATAAACCTAATAGACTATTAACATCTCTTTACATCAATAATATTTACCCCATTTTATTTTAGTAATAATATTGTCTACCAGACATTATCAGTCATATATAAAACTATAATTTATTTAACCAGAGCTTCTGTTGTTATATCTTTAGTTGCTCAAATAAATAATACTTCATAGGACATCTTCTACATAAATCTTTTCATACTTAGTTAACACTAAAGATATTTCTAGAAGTATTTCTAGATAAAAGGACGTTGCTGTGTTTGAGAGATGGAGGTATAGCTGAGTGGTAGAGCATTTGCCTAGTATGTGTGAAGCATTTTGTCGAGTCTTTATTACTAAAAAAAAAAAAAGTGTTTGATGCATACTATCAAACTGTCTCCTAGAAAATCGAAATCAAGTTAACTTCTGATAAACCACAGTTCAGAATTAGATTTTCTCAACTCAGACTCTTAGGGATCCCAGGGTTAATATCGTGCTCTTTGGTAACTTGGGTCATTGCTTTGCTCTCTTAACTTTTTTTGTTTTTTCTGTCTTGTTTTGTTTTTCAAAGTAGGGTCTCACTCTTGCTCAGGCTTACCTGGAATTCACTATGCAGTCTTAGAGTGGCCTCGAACTCATGGCGACCCTCCTACCTCTGCCTTGTGAGTGCTGGGATTAAAGGCGTGCGCCACCACGCCCGGCTTGCTCTGTTGACTTAAGTGACCACAATGATATGCTCAGAGTTCACTGATGACCATGTTGGTGATTTTTTAATGATTTATTGAGGTGTACATGGCAACAGGGAGAGACACTCCTCCAGGATACTGGAGGGTGCTCCAGGATCCTGCTTACTCGTAACACCATCATGGAAGAAAGACCACAACAGAGCCAGCTCTACCCTTATAGTTTATCGCAGGACAGTGGCTTCAGTGGGTCAAGGTGAGTTAGAGCCAAAGGTACAGGTCTGTCCCCAGAGATCACATGGGGCCAACCTTCTACCAGAGGCCAGCCCAGGTATGTAGAAAACCACGGAGATTTGCAGACTTCTTCAGGCTCTCAGGAGAGCATGGATTCCACAGTGGAGAGGTTCCAAAAGCCAGGGGCAATTTTAGCTCAGGCTGGTATCCCTTGAGGCTCATAGGGTTAGAGCAGCCCATTTCCACTTTCCTTTTCAGCAGACATGGTGGGCTATACACTGGATGCTGCAGATTCTCCCGGAGTGTGTAGAGTAGACACAGATGAGAAGAGTTCTTGTCAGCACTTCTCTCAACTACTCAGTCGGTTTCTGAATGGAAAAACATAAGCCCATGGAGCTGGGGCGATGGCTCGGTGGATAAAGCACTCCCCAGTCAAGCTGGAGTACCTGCATTCAATCCCAAACCCCATGTAACAAAATGGAAGCCAAGGAGGCCTTCTGTATATTATAGAAGAGGTGGAGACAGCAGAATTTCCCACAAGCTCATGGCAAGCACAGCAAAGAGCAGGATAGGGAGAACCCAGCGTGACGCAGATGAGGATGTTCTCTATGGCACACAAGCACTCACACTCACTCACACGCTCATGCACACACATACACAGATAAGTAATAAAATAAAAATTTAAAAACAACATGACATTATGGAGTGAACTAAAAATTGTGGGCTGGAGAGATGGCGAAGCAATTAAGGCACTTGCCTGCAAAGCCCAACCACCCAAGTTTGATTCCCCAACACCCATGTAAAGCCAGATGCACAGAGCGGTGTGTGTATTTGGAGTTCATTTGCAGTGGCTAGAGGCCCTGGCATACCCATAACTAGTTCTCAATCATTGCTTCAAATAATTATTCCACAGAGAGAGAATATTATTAACATCATGGCCCCTGGAATCGCTACCTAGATTCAAAATCCTGCTTTCAGTTTTTCTACAAGTTATTTTACTTCTCTATGCTTCAATTTTCTCATATGTAAAATGAAGATAATATACTAGAGGACTTCTGGGACTATTAAATATACTTATTTAATTTACTTACTGAGAACTTACATAAAACAAAGTCAGGAACCTAAGTTCCATAAATGTCAGATGTTATCATCACTCCCACGTGCTTAGGCACTGGCTAGAAACTGGAGGCAGGAGGACACAAATTCCCTCAGATTCCAAAGGTTTCCTGGTTCACAGAGAAGATGAATATGTAAACAAATTAAGTGTGATAACATAGATAGGAAAAGAAAGCAAGTGGATCTTGAAGGAAGAATTTATCTCTGCCCCAGGGTGCTGGAGAAAGCTTCAATTTTCTATCTTCTGGGATCTCGAAGCTTCTAGGAGAAGCTGGGATGTGTCCTGCAGAAAGGAGAACATTAGATGCAACACAATCATGGACCAGAAGTCACGGAGAGGAGCGAGGCAGGAAGACTATTCCTAGATCAGGTGGGCTGTAACTTAGGTTGGAAACAGGGGAGACAGGAGTGGAGATAGGTAGGTACTGGGAAGTGTCAGCAGAGATCAGTTCATGACATCCCTCATAGTTCATGCTTGAGAGTTTGACATTTATCTTGTAAAGTCTCCCATTCCCCCAACTGGGAGCTTTTGGAAGAGAATCTACCACCAGGAATTTCCAACCTTAAAAGCCACCAAGCTATTACTTTTCTAGTAAAATGAACTTTGCTATTATGGGGCGGGTTGTAAATTTTACATTACTTTCTAAGGGATTTAAATGAAATTTAGGACATATAGTAGCATGTTCAGGGTTATACTTCCAGATGAAGACCAAGACAGCCAGTCTCCTTCTGCAAATGGGGTTTGCCAGAAGAAAGTGGACAAGTTGGCTTGGTTGAGAAAAGCAGAAGAAACTTTTGTGTCCTGTTTCATTCAAAGACAACTCTGAGGAGGTTACAAGAAACCATGGTATAAGATTATAGAAAACGATTCTGGGAGCTAAAGCGATAGCTTAGCAGTTAAGACACTTATCTGCAAAGCCTACCCATCAGAGTTCAATTCCTTAGTACCCATGTAAATCCAGACGCACAAAGTGGTACATGCATCTGGAGTTCATTTGCAATGGCCAGAGGCCCTGGTGTGCCCATTCTCTCTGCCTGTCTCTCTTCTTTCTTCCTCTCTTTGCTTGTAAATAATTAAATAAAAATATTTTTTAAAGATTCTGAAAATAGGGGTTATGATTTGAATGTTAGATGTCCCCCATAGGCTCATGTGTTTGAATACTTGGTCCCCAGATGATGGCACTGTTCGGGAAGGTTGTGGACTCCTTAAGAAGTGGAACCTTGCTGGAGGAAGTGGATTACTGGGGGAAGGCCTTGAGTTTTTATAGCTCTACTCCACTTCCTGTTCACTCTCTGCTTCCTGACTACCAATGTGACCAGCTCTGATCCTGCCACCATGTCTTTCCCTACCATGGAATTTCCCTAGAAAATGTAAACCAAATTAAACCCTGCTTCTGGTCAGGTATTTGGTCACAGCAATAGGAAAGTAACTGACACAGTAAGTTCAATTGAGAGATGTACAGACTGATTTCTTTTTCTCTTTTCTTTTCTTTTCTTTTCTTTTCTTTCTTTCTTTTCTTCTCCTTCTCCTCCTCCTCCTTCTTCTTCTTCTTTTGGAGGGGATATTAGAGGGGGATGCATAACAGGGTTCCAAAGCCAAATAAAAGATTTAGTTCTAAAGAACAAAAGAAATTCCTTACATTTATGTTTTCTTGGGGGGGGGGAGGAAATATGCATGCCATGTGGCTCAGACCATGTGCCAGGAGGCATGGGGTCCTGGATAGAGGTGGAGGGGACAGGACCCAATATCATAACTCAAGTGGCCTTGAGGGTCCCTGGCAATGAGAGGGGTGGTATTGCTTTCCAGCCTGGCCCCTGGGCAGCAGGGAGGAGAGGTTGGACCTGCTTTTCATCCTGCTCACAGAGGGGATGGGGTTTAAGAGCTAGGTAGTGCTGTGTGTGTGCTTGGCTACCTTTGCAGCAGCCTGTACAGGTCTGTTAAAGCAGAAGCCCTATGCTCTAACGCACGGGAGGATTTGGAGGAGTGAAAAGTTATCACTAGATTTTACATGGGAAGGATCACTCTGGCTTCAATGTAATCCCCAAACAATGATGATGTTGATGGTGATGGTGATGACGATGATGATGATGAAAGGGACAGGACTGGATGCAGAATGACGAGGCAAAGTCTAATTCTATAAAGGTGAACCCAAGAGAATACAGCTCCCCTTTTGTTAGTCCCAAACCCTTGATACTTATTATTATTTTTTATAATACTTGACATTTGTTCAGTGCCTCCTGATGAGAATAAACCATGAATGTTTCTTACTGTGACTTCCCCAGTGGGCAACACTAATACCTCTCATACATTAGCTATGCAGTGAGTGGCTGTTAAATCAATGGGCAAACAAATAAAATCAATACAAAATTATTAAAGTAGGTCTAATAATTTTTTATTCTTAGGAAGAGACTGAAACGCATGTAGTCAGCCCTCCATGTGAGCAGGTTCTTCATGTGTGGGTTCAATCAATCTTGGATCAAAATTAATCAAAATTTTAAAAAGCTGCATCTACACTGACCATGTACGGACTCCTTGTCACATCGTTATTCGTTAAATGATATAGTATAGCAACCATTTCTGTAGCACTTATGCTTGTATAAGATATTGTAAGTAAGCGAGAGATGACTGAAATCATGTGAGAGGGTGTTGCAGGTTATAGCAAACATTATAAACTCCACCACTTCATAGAAGAGGCTTGGGCGTCTATTGATTTTGTTATTCCTGGAGGTTCTGGAAGCAGTCCTCCTTGGAAACCAAGGAGCAGGCTGAGGTGGATAGAGATAGGTAGATATAAATATCTACTTGGATGATTTGAATTTACCATTGAATTCATGTGATTTAAATAACTGCAATAGAACTTGGGTTTACCTCCATTTTACTGTGTATTGCTTCTTTTTAAAAAATATTTGACTGCGTGTGGAGGACGCATAGTGCATTTGTGCGTGTGTGTTCGTGTTTTTGTGTGTGTGTACAGATGTACATGTCCCCCAACATGCATGAAGAGACCACAGAAGAATATTGTGTGTCACTTTCCATCTCGTTTCCTTGCGGCAGACGCTCTCACTGAACCTGCAGCTGCTGTTTGTTTGTTTCCTCAGTCAGACTGGCTGACCAGTGAGCCCAGCAATTCTCCTGTCTCCTTCTCCCCATATGACTGAGGTAACCGTTGTGTGGGACCATGCCTAGGTTTTCACATGGGTGCTGGGGATCGAACACAGGCTCTCATGCTAGAGTTGCAAGGGCTCTACCCACTGGACCACCTCCTCAGCCTCTGCTTATTGTTTCTTAAAGTGCCGCCCTTTTTACAAATGAGAAGCTGAGAAACTCAGAGAAGGGTGAACTGCTTTATCAGCACAGACCATCAGGAAAGAAGGCACCTGAACCTAGTTCTGGGTGTGCCAGGGCCTCCAGCCACTGCAAACAAAGTCCAGACACATGTGCCATCTTGTGCATCTGGCTTACATGGGTATCAGAGAATCAAACCTGGGTCCTTTGGCTTTGCAGGCAAGTGCCTTAACCGCTAAGCCATCTTTTCAGCCTAAACGCACTTATTTTATGGTAGATTTTCCTTTCTGAACGTGGAATTCACTCGTAGACTTGAAAAATAAAATAAAATTGCTCTCCTCAGCTGCTTCCCCACTTCCGGTGTTGATGGCCTCCTATTTACTAATGGTGGAGTCTTCTGCCAGTTCAAGAAATCATGCACTGTCTCTTCATTAGAAGATCAGAAATAGATGCTGCAACCTTGGAATCTAGTTTCCAATAGAGTCATCCTTATTCAGGGGTCACAGTTTGTCATCTGTCTTAGTCGGAAGGTTTGAGGTTTGCTTCTGCTTCTCTAGATCTTAGAGTGAGTGAAATTTGATGTGGGAACATTTTGATCTTCTCTCTGTTTTCCTTAAAATTTAGACATAAAAAAATTTTAGACATTCATTAGCGCGCCTGGAAGGAGGTTGTTAAGTGAAAAATAGCACACAGTTGGACAAGGTCCGGGACACAGCACCCAGGGCAGACATTCGCACTTCCACTTTGGCGCATATAAGGTCTGGTTATGTTCTAAACATTCACTGCAAGCCATGGAAACATTGTGGAAAACACTCTTTGTGTATTTAAATCATACTAATTGAATCCAGACTTTGGACCCTCCTGTCTTTTAAATTCAGGTGAAAGTTCCTTGTCCTCAGGAAAAATAAAATAAAATAAATAAATGTGAGCCAAGTATTTTTCTTGGACTTGAAACTGTTGGTCAGAATCAGCTCGTCTTTCTATTAGCACTCCCCTCCACACACACACACACACACACACACACACACCCTACACTTAATTTCTTCCCCTCTTTTGCATGTTCTTTATCTTTGCCAAACTCACTTCCAGACCCTATTCCCTTTTGCAGCCCTGTGACCTACGGCAACAAACAAGGACCATTTCCTCAGCGAGCCGGCCTTTGATAATGCTGGGCTATTTAGGTTGGAGCAGTGGCCTGACTTTGTCAAAAGCCATATGGTGCTGAGACCAAACTGAGGAGGCGCGAGAGCACCGCCAAGTTCTGTGGCTAACCAAAGCTGTGAGTTGAACGAGGAAAGAGGGGAGATTAAGGTAGCGCCCAGCTTTTTTGGCAATAGCCCCAGTTGAACACAGGAATGCCCAGAGGCAAAAGCAACTTGACTTACAAGAAATTAATAAAACAGCCTATTGGTTCTGGCTTTGTCGTCAACACAGTAGACTAAAGATGCTTCTCAACTGGCAGGCAATAAGTGCTTGCGAGCCTCTCTCTTTTACACTTAGGCAAATACCCAGGCTCTGGGGACAGCCAGCATGAAGTGCTCTTGGTTTGGTCTCTTCCTCAGCAGTGTATGAAACTGGGAAAATGAAGCATTTCTGCCAGTTTTCCCTCCTTTTGTGAAAGCACTTTATACATCTTACCTAAGAGAAATGTGATGTTTCAGTGAGTTTTAGTTTACATTTGGAACAAAAAAAAGCTATATCATTTTTCTAGTCATAAATAAGGAAAAAGATATTTGCTGTCATTTCTCTTTGAAATTATCCTATGAATGAAAAAGTGAAATATATTCTCACCCATAAGTTTATATCCATAAGTTGCTTGCCTTCTTGACCCAACAACCACACACTCTAGTCATACAGATGACTATATGTGTCTATTTTCAGTGAATTTTGATTGAGATATATTTTATTGAGTTTTTCTTGCATTGTAACTTCAAAATATTATATGTCTAACTTTTTTTAGAAAGACAAAGAGGTGGAGAGAGAGAGACAGAGAGAGAGTGTGTGAATGGGTACACCAGGGCCTTCAGCTGCTGCAAACAAACTCCAGATGTGTGTGCCCCATTGTGCACATGCACAACATTGCTCGCTTGCATCACTGTGAGTCTGGCTTACGTGGGACCTGGCAATTCAAACCTGAGTTCTTAAGCTTCACAGGCAAATGCCACCAAGAAGCATTTCTTAAAAGTTGGACATAATAGGGCTGGAGAGATTGTTCAGCAGTTAAGACACTTGCTTGCAAAGGCTAATGACCAGGGTTCAAGTCCCCAGTACCCATGGAAAGTCAGATGAATAAAGAGTCACATGCATCTGGGGTTCATTTGCAGCAGCTAGCAGTTCTAGTGCAGCCATTCCCTCTGTCAGTTTCTCTTCTATCTGTCTCTGCTTGCAAATAAATAAATAAATAGATAAATAAATAAATAAATAAATAAATAAATAAATAAATAAATAAATAAAAATTTTTAATTGCTTCTTGGGACTCAAAGACAAAAAAAAGAAGAAGAAGAATGTGAGTTGAAATTAACAAAAAGTAAGTTGATTATAACCATCTTAAGTCAAAGCCAGTGCAACTCAAATAGAATTGTTTGGTTTTTTCTTTTAATTTGCCCCAATTGGGCAAGTGCCCCACGTAGGACAATAACACTTTTTCATACAACCCTAAATGGACTGTTGAATGAAAAAGAGGTAGAAATGGGTGTCTACATGTTGGGAGAGTTTATCATAGTGAATCTACCTACTATACAAGGAAGGAGGAGAGCATGAACCGGCCTCTTATTTTGGTACAGGTAGGGAACAGAAAATACAGTAAACAAACTAGTGTAAGGCCCAAGGCAGCCTGTGATGTGACACAGAGACAGTGGAAGAGGTGAGGTAAGCTCTGAACAAAAGGCAGAAACAGCCAGTGGGAAAGTAGGCACTTCAAAGACAGCAGGAGAAAGGAAAGGCCTGAAAGCTGAGAAGAGCCAACACTGCTTTCCCCTAGATTCCCTAGGAGATCTGGAGAGTTCACACCAGTGTAGGCAGCAGTGTCAGCAGATGCTAAAGAGGGGAGGCTGGATAAAGCTGACAACTGAGGCAGGATGGAGAAGGGAAGGAACCAAGAAGGGGATGTGGCTTTGAGAGAAGCTAAGCAGAATATGCTAGTTTGTCAATTTTATCTTTCACTCAGGCCCCAGCAGAAGATAAGAAAGGCTAAGCCACGTTAGTGGGGGAAGGACAGCAGGAAGGACTTCCAGGAAAAGATTTGTGGGTGGATTCTCCTGACAGTGATGACAGCAACCACCTAGAAAGAGGTACTGAGACAAGAACTCTATAACGGAACTGGGGATGGATTTGTCGTGTATCATTGGCGATCATTTAAATTATAAGAAAAAGCCTATTTCAGAAAAACAGATGACGAGGACCACAAAACGATTAAAGAGTAATCTTTTGGCAATTCTGCTTAGCAAGTTCTTCCAAAGTGGCAACAATGAAAAGAGACTCAGGTTAAAAGGATAGTGTGACTTTTGAACTGCTGAGGGAAAGTAAGAACACCTTTGAAATATCCAGGGAATAAACGTGAGAAAGAGAATTAGAGCACAAGTGGCTATGGCTAAACCCTCATGATGTATCTTTCATGTAGAAATAGGAAAGGTAAGAAGAGTCTGCTGAAAATATATGACAGAAGAATGAATGAGAGATAGATGGATAGACGAATAGATGAATGGACGGATCCATAGAGACCAGGAGGTCCACTGAAAAAAAGGTAAATTCATGTGTACAAAAAATCCTTTAGCTATTGTAAAAGAAAAAGGCACTCATTGGATATCCTTCTAAAACACAGTCTTATACAATCTTTGTAATGACAAAACTCAAGTATATTTATGCAAACAGTTTGATCCATATGAAAACAAAGAGAGGCGAAACACAGCTGGACCAGCTAACATGAATGAAACACAGAGCCAGTAACATCTGCCCAGTGGATGTGAAGAAAACTCCAGAGACTGTAAAAGGAGAAGGCAGAAGGGAAGAGACTTCCGGGACAAAATGAAAAAAAATAAATAAATAAAAGAGATAAATTTGGAACTTAGGAATAAGAAGGAGAGGTCAGAGACTGATACAGGTGGAATAATAGGAAATGAATAAACACGAACAAAACTCTGACAGGAGATAGATACACAGCCCGAGGCACAGATAGTACGTGCATGAATCCATATAGTAAGAGGGAGGATGCATTATGGAAAACCAAGCCAGAGAAAGTGCTGGCTGCCAACCTTCCTGCCCAGCCTTGCACATGCTGATGACGGAGTTGATTCCTTCAGCTCCACACTCTGGCCTTCAGTCTTGAAGGCTTAAAAGCTGATTTTTGTCAACAATGGGACTGAGTCCAGGGCCCCAGGCTCACAAAGACAGATAAACCAGAATATCAATTGAAATACACAGAAGCGCACTCCCTGCGGGCGAGCTTTGCAGGTAAGCAAATAACAGTAGCAAGATTGCTTGCTGACCATAGAAGTCCTGTAGCATCGGGAATAAAAGCCTAGGCTCTGGTGCCCATGTTTTTGTCACTTGCTAGCCACATGGCCTTGGGCAAGCTATTTAATCTGGGTCTAGATTTTCTCATCTATGAAATAGGAACTCTACGTAACAGTTCACCCCAAATTTTAGTAGCTCAAGCAACAATCATTTGCTTTGTTCACACATCCGCTATTATGTTCTCCACATGGTGTGAGCTGAAGTGGCCTGTATGCATGTAATATCCTGTATGCATGTAATATGATCTGGGGACTCAGCTGGGCTATGTGTCCAGGATTCTCTTTCTCAGTGCTGGCTTTTCCATAGGCTTCTAGAGCTTCTTTCAACCATGATGGCTGGATTCCAAGAGCAAGTGTCCCTAGAAACAGAAAGTAAAAGCCCAGTTTCTTACGGCTTGGACCACAGGCTGACACAAGGCCTATTCCATCGGCCAAGTAGCCATGGACCAGATTAGAGAGGAAAGGACATCGGAGTGCACAAATCTTCCCAGTGTCAAGGAGTTGTGGGGTCATGTTGTAAAACTGCAGGAGTCTGTCTCTTGCAAATTATTTTCATTCCTTCTACATGTGAAGTTCAGTCTCCCAAGATGCCCTGCACCCATCCAGCTTGTGATTGCTTGTAGTCAGTCTCTTTCAGCTGAGGTGAGAATGAACGCCTTACAGACCATGTGAGTTTCATAACATGGCCGCCTCTGGTTAAACAAACATCCTGAACATACTAGAGGAGCGTCAAAGAGGCATCCTAGAAGATGCTTGGGGGACCTTTGGTTTGTCTGAGTTCTGGGCACTGCCTGATCTTTGTGAAATCTTTACAAAGCACCTGATAGTCCTCTCCTGGATTTGCTCTTTGGCCTGAGGTATTTTTTTTCCTTTTCTTTTAAAAAATTATTTCTTGATTTTTTTAAATAAAAAGATTGTACTCTTAAACCCCCTCTCCCCTGCTGCCCCAATTCTGCTGAGGGTCTTCTTGGAGGGAGGGTCATTAGTATTCTTTGTGGGGACAAAGAAGCCTTAGTCAGTCTGCAGGAGAAAGGGGAGGCACAGCGCCTCAGGTTATTACCACCCACCCTGAGGCTCTTAGAGTCTTCCAGACCCCTCTTTCGCCATGTTCCCTGAGCCTTGGCAGGCAAGATAGGGATCTGATTTAGTGTTGCTTTCTCCATAACCTCTAGGATCACTGTTTTGATAAGGGCTGAGTGACCACAGTGCCTGTCACCATTTCCCTGGAACTGGTTTTCAGGCTAGTGGTGAGAGCAGTATACAGGATGCTTCCTCTGTAGTGAAGGTGAGTTGGGGGTGACCCATCTCATGGTAGGCTCTCTCTTCTTCTTTTTTCATTTTTAAATTTATTTATTTATTTATTCATTCATTCATTCATTCAAGAGAGAGAGAGAGAAAGAGGCAGAGAGAGAAAGAGAATGGGCATGCCAGGGCCTCCAACCACTGCAAACGAACTCCAGATACATGTGTCCCCTTGTGCATCTGACTTATGTGGGTCAAACCAGGGT
Organism: Orientallactaga bullata; assembly: GCA_004027895.1. NCBI lineage: Eukaryota > Metazoa > Chordata > Mammalia > Rodentia > Dipodidae > Orientallactaga > Orientallactaga bullata. The sequence continues at coordinate 18,104 of PVKW010032660.1, forward strand.
CTTTTGGCATTGCAGGCAAACACCCTAACCACTAAGCCATCTCTCCAGCCCGGCTCTCTCTTCTTGATGTATTGATGTATCCTTGTCCTCCCTGTATTTTCTCTTCCATATGTCCCACACTGGTGCTGCCAGGAAACCGGGAAGCTAGGGAACCTGGGATCTCTTTTTTTCTTTCTTTCTTTCCTTCCTTCCTTCCTTCCTTCCTTCCTTCCTTCCTTCCTTCCTTCCTTCTACAAAGTCCAGCTATCACTTGTTTCTTAGCTCACATCTTTAATGTTTGATCTAAAATGTCATGTCCATATTCCAGGCTATCTAGGTTTTCTCATACCAGTTTCCAATAGTGTCTTTTAAATTCCTTTTCTTTTACTGCTTTATTTCACATGTACTTAGTTTTCATTGTCCCTTCCCTCATCTCCCTGCCCCTCCAGAGACTAACTGAGGCCTCATGGTGCCCACAATGAATACCAATGACCCTCCCTCCCACACACCCAAGAAGACCCTCAGCAGAATTGGGGCAGCGGGGAAGAGGGGATTTAAGAGGACAATCTTTTTATAAACTCCAGTTTCCCCTATTGACTTTCATATCACCTAAGATTTTTTTACCTGTCCTTACCCCCTACTCCCTGGAAGCCTCTTTATTTCCCTCTAGTTTCCTGGCATCTACACTCACTCCCACACAAACACACATGTATAAAGATTTTAAGGTAGGATCTACATAGGACAGAGAACATGCAATGTTTTGCTTTCTGAGCCTGGGTTACCTCACTTAATAAAATATTGTCCTGATCCATCTATTTTTCTTGCAAATGCCACAATTTTCATTTTCTTTACAATGGAATAGAATTTCATTGTGTACAGGTACCATACCACATCTTCATTATCCATCATCTGATGATGGGCATGTAGGCTGACTCCATTTCCTTGCTATTCATTTCCTGAGGCGCTTTCTTAATTTGAAAATTGTTTGCCATCTGGAGAAGCCAAGGATGAGAAATGATTCTCTTTTCAAAAGCAGCAAGTCCCAGCTTCTTTATCTCTTCTATGTCCTCTCACTTCTATTATAGACAATACGAAATCAGGCGACATGCTTCCTGAAAATCTCCTTACGCCAGATCATTCATCTGGTGCATTCCTCATTTTTTTTTCACCCACCTTTAGCAGCATTGCCACCAAACCTCCCACAGCCCCATAACCAGAATCTCCTTTCCTCAGCTTCTGTGAAGTTTCCCTGATTTCCTTTCTGCTCTCACTGTCCATGCCCTTGGGCTGCTGCCAGTACTCTCCCAGAGGCATGCCCCTCTTCCCCTCTTCCCTTGGTCTCAGACTAGCTCTGTATATCTTAAGTGCTTGATCCAGTAGCACCCTACCTCCAGGTGCCAAAATCTTTGTTTCTTATGAATGAATTTATAGTTGACTCCATTAATGAATGCATCCTTCTAGAGTCATGGGAATCAGTTTGGTTAATGTCTCTAACATGCTGATGGTTACATACGAAGGACCCAGGAATGTGCTCATAATGTGTGTTTGTTATAGTATCCAGGGATATACAATACTGCTAGAAGACAAGAAAAGGTGGGGTTCAGGACACTCATCAGATATATTAAAATGTAGATATATGCACTATACACATGCACACATATGATAACATATTTAGACATGCACTCTATTTAACGTTTTCTAGATTAAAAAGAGAAAATAAACTGGACATGGTAGCTCACATCTAATCTTGGTACTCAGAAAGATAAGGCATGAAGGTCATGTGTTCAAGGCCAACCTGGGCTACCTATTGAGATCTGGTATCAAAAGGAATAAAAATTAAAATTAAAAAGATGAGAAAAGAAAGAAGATGGCAAAAGAATGGAAGGATCTTTTGAAGACAAACAATAGACTAGAGACTGTGGATATGGCTTAGTGGTCAAAGGTGCTTGTTTGCATGCCTGATGACCTGAGTTTAATCCTCCTCAGTGCCCACAGAAAGCCGGATGCAAAATAGTGCATGCGTTGGCAATCCCAACAAATTTATTACAACAGGAGGTGAAAACCAGAGAATCTGGAAGTTCATAAGCAGAAGCTTCCACAAGAGAGAACCTATTAAGGGCTGGAGAGATGGCTTAGTGGTTAAGGCACTTGCCTGTGAAGCCTAAGGACCCAGGTTCAATTCTCCAGTACCTATGTAAAGCCAGATGCACAAGGTGGGGCATGCGTCTGGAGTTTGTTTGCAGTGGCTGGAGGCCCTGGTATGCCCATTCTCTCTCTCTCTGTCTGCCTCTTTCTCTCTCTCTCTCTGTCTCTCTCTCTCCTCTCAAATAAATAAATAAAATATTTTTAGAAAATTTAAAAAGAGAGAGAGAGAGACCCTGTCAAAAAAGAAGGTGGCAATAGAAAAGAAATTCCCAAAGACTGTCCTCTGACCTCCACATGGGCTCCATGGCACAAGCACACACACACATATGCACATATACATACCTACACAAATAAAATAGGAAAAATAGACCAACACTAATATTTATAATACAGTAAAACACAGGACTGTCAATATTCATGATGGATAACAACACCCTTGGCCGGTGACACCCATCCCAGCCCTTTCTGTCTTCTGCCCATAGCTGCTCAGGGCACTAACATGCTGCAGTTGTCTCATTTCAATAAAATGACTGCTTGTCATCAAGCCCAGAAACCTTCTGTCCAGGTTGGATCTCCTGTTCAAACCTCAGCTCTGGTCTTTGTAACCACATGATCCACAGGGACAATTGATGTGGTAGGTAGTCCTGTGGCCATCATATAGTTCAGGCATCAGGTGACATGGGCTCTCTATCACTCTCCCATCACGTGCATGGTAGCTTGCCCCATGTTCTTCTCTTTCTGATATGGGTTAAATTGTGTCTTCCCCTAGAAATGTGAAAATCCTCATCCTAAGAACGGAAGTAACTCCAAGGACCTGGAGCTTCATTTGGAAATAGTTCCTTTGTAGAGGTAATGAAGGTAAGATGATGTCATAGTAGAGAGCAGAGGCACTAAATCTAATCACTAGGGTCCTTCCAAGAGAAAAGATAGACACAGAGGGAGAATACCATGAGTGAGAGGAAGAAGGGATTGGAGGGCGGCACCTAGGATTGTCAGCAAACACCAGAAGCTAGAAAGAAGCAAGAAACAACACTTATTCTAGGGCCTTCAGGGGATCAGACCCTACCAACACTTTGATTTCAGACTTTTAACCTGAAGAACTGTCAAAGAATACATACTGTTATTCTATACAACAAATCCAAATAAACAAAACATAAGATGCAACGAATTTAATTCCTTTTTTTATTTTTATTTTTCCAGGTAGGGTCTCACTTCTAGCCCAGACTGACCTGGAATTCACTATGCAGTCTCAGGGTGCACTCAAACTCAGGGCTGGGATTAAAGGTGTGCACCACCACGCCCAGCTAGATGTGAAGAATTTAAAAGTGCAAAGAATGAAGAGAGAAGCTGGGTATAATAGCACATGCCTTTAATCCCAGCATTTACTCAGGAGGCAGAGGTAGGAGGATCACCATGAGTTCGAGACCACCCGGAGACTACATAGTGAATTTTAGATCAGCCTGGACTAAAGTGAGACCCTACTTCATAAAAAGAAGAAGGAGGAGGAGGAGATGAAAATGGAGAAAATGCAAAGAACTACCAAAGGAAACATAAATAAAGGATTCCAATGAATTAAATCCAAATTATAATATATAAACCTGGAAGATCCCTAACAGTCAGTAATAATGACAGCAATAATAATGCAGCTCACACTGAAGGAGTATTTGTTGTGTCCAGACATTTTGCTTCCTTTTTTTCTTCATGTCATCTAACATTTATAACCACGGGATGTGAGACCCTGTGGAAAACAGTGAGTAGTATTCTCAGGGTCACCTAGGATAATAAATGGCACAGCCAGAGTTAAAACCAAATCTGTCTTGTTCTAAAGCCTTGATCTTTCCAGAGTATCGCATGCCCTCCGAGAAACACAAATGTTAGCATATACTGAGAGACAAAGTAAATGAATAATTTTTAGGATATGAAATCCTGGGTATATACATCTCATAAGAAATTGTACCATCAAAGAAAGGACTAGAAAAAGAGCTCCATCATTCAAGCCAACACAGAAAGAAAATGAGACTGGCAGGTGAGTTTCTTTTTGCCTTTCTTTTCTCCTCATATTAAGCAGATAGGGCCTCTCTTTCTAATAAATAAAAATATTCTTAAAAATTCATTTTGGGGGCTGGGTATGGTAGCACCCGGCTTTAATCCCAGCACTCAAGAGGCTGAAGTAGGAGGATCACTGTGAGTTGGAGGCCAACCTAGCACTTCAGAGTGAGTTCCAGGTCAGCCTGGGCTAGAATAAGACCCTACCTCAAAAAAAAAAAAAAGAGTTTTTGGAAAAGGTGTTAGTATTGGGAGTCAGTCAAGTGACTTCCAAAATCCCTCAATAAGAACAGATAACTGAAAAGTTTCTCATTTGGCTTGCATACTGACTATACCCCAAAAGGCACTGGGCCACGAAGTCTGACAAACTGTAAGAGGAATAGAGCTACTTTGTTAGTGAAAAGGAAATAACTGAAAATAGTTTATCAAAATGAGGGATGATTTCTGGAGTATATGGCAGATGACCAAATTTTCTTCAAACAAGAAGAAATAAATATGTAAGAAGCATGACCAAGTTGATGAAAGCCCTCCCTGGCTTGGGAAGGATAAGAGAATGGTGGGGCATGTTTAAAAAATGATACAAAGAGAACTCAAAGGAAAGAAGAAAGCCAAGGTCTGTATGAAAAAAATACACAAATAAATGCTCCCAGCTGTGGTAGTAAAAAAATGCCCAGAGAAAGAGGGAAAGGAGAATTGAAGCCAAAAACCAAATAAATGCACAAATTAGAAATGCTCGAGAGAATGTCAAGGCAGTGAGGGGGGAATTCCGGAGAATGGTTTCTTCTTATGAGTGTTTTAGTGTTCAAAAAGCAGAGAAAGCAATGGTAGTTAGGAGAGGCAATAAGAACAGAGGGTGAGAGGCAGGGTTAAAGGTTAGACATGGGGAGTTTTCACATCAGCTTCATGTCTTGGCCTTTCCCTTTCCTCTCCTCCCTTTCTTCCTTCCCTCCTGCCTTCCTTCCTCCCTCTCTTCTTTTATTCTTTCCTTCCTCCCTCTATCCTTTCCCTCTTTCCTTTCTTTTTTTTTGGGGGGGGGGTGGTTTCAAGGTAGGGTCTCACTCTAGCCCAGGCATTCACTCTGTATTCTCAGGGTGTCCTCAAACTCATGGTGATGCCTCCTGAGGGCTGGGATTAAAGGTGTGTGCCACCACACCCAGTCTTTAATTTTTGAGGTAACTTTTTAAAGTTCTCTGAGCCTCAATTTCTTTGTACATGTAAAATAAAATGAGGATTTTTATATGTACCTGTATCATTTTCTTTAGCCTGAATTGCTATTGTGTAGTGAGATGGCTTTTCTTTTCTTTTCTTTTTTTTCTTTTCTTTTTTTTTTTTTTGAGGTAGAGTTAAAGTCTAGTCCAGGCTGACCTGGAATTCACTATGTAGTCTCAGGGTGACCTCAAACTCATGGTGATCCTCCTACCTCTGCCTCCCAAGTGCTGGGATTAAAGGTGTGCACCACCACACCCGGCTTAAGTAAGATGCTTTTAACATGAGGCCTGGCTCATGGGGAAGAGCCAAAAACTGCCCCTTCCTTCCTTCCCTCCTCCCTTCCTTCCTTCCTTCCTTCCTTCCTTCCTTCCTTCCT
>PVKW010032661.1:0-23836 GCA_004027895.1 Orientallactaga bullata
ACAAGCCACAGTGGGCATACATGCCTACTTTGACCAAGTAAAATCTTTATCCCTCCAAGTGCTTAAGGCCTGCCTCCACAAAAGCTGGATACTTATTTTTGTAACCTGGTCCAGGGCCCATTCGAGGGCTTCACAGATTTCCTCTCTAATGTGACAGAGTCCGTGGACTGATGCACTCCTCCTGGCCCCACCAGGGATGCTCTAGTTAAGCAACTGGCATGGGAGGGAGCATCCACAACAGTGCGTAATGCTATTGCTGCCATGTGTAATGAGGATCTCCATAAATGGATTATAGCTACGAAAGATATCAATCCCATGTCTGCCCTCCTCAAGGCCCTGGCTGCCTCCATACAAACCCTGACCATGGGTCAAAAGCCTACCCAACAACCACCCCTCTGCTGGGGCTGTGGCCAACCAGGACACCTTCGGAGGACCTGTCCAAACACAACTAAGCCTATTTTAAGGCCCCGAACTCCCTGCCCTAAATGTCAAAGGGGGTATCATTGGGCCAAGTATTGCAGAAACTCCCCGCCTTTAAACTCCCCCAGGGGCAACCCTCAGCCCCACAAGTAAGAGGGAGCCCCCCACATTTGGGGGACCCTGCCAATTTACAACCATTCACCCCACATCTCTGTCCTTTTGGACAGGATTGAATTCAAGGGCATAGTAGACACAGGTGCAGATGCCACTATTATCTCTGCCAACGATGCACTCCGCATACCCAATTGCGCCTATAAAGATGGTCCCAATATTAGGGGTATTGGGGGACAACAGACTACTAGATAGGTTAGAAGACAAGTTACATGGAAAGACTATGATGGCAACACGGGGGAATTTTTCCTCCTGGTAGCAAATGTTCCCAATACTCTCTGGGGCAGAGACCTCCTTACTGACATGGGAGTTGTCATAACAATAGATGACCAGGCCTTTGACGATGATGTTATTGCCCATGATACTATTGGCCTCTCAGGGCAACCCAACCCCTCCAAACCACCCACCACTCGTCATCACCCCCAATTCTAGAGCCCACTGTCCGATCCCCTACCACTCCCATTCGCCTCGAGTGGGATACCATGGAACCCATTTGGGTCGAACAGTGGCCTATACTAGAACCTAAATTGACTATTCTCAAATCCCTTATTCAAGAACAGCTTGCTCTTGACCATATTGAGCCCTCTATTAGCCCCCATAATTCCCCCATCTTTGTCATTAAAAAGAAAACTGGTAAACACAGACTGCTCCAAGGCCTTCTCCAGGTTAATAAACATTTGTTAAAAAGGGCTCCTTTCAGACTGGCCTCCCCCACCCTGGAGCCATCCCTACTAACCACCATATAGTTATCTTAGATATTAAAGATTGCTTTTTCTCTATCCCTTTAGCGGCAGAAGACAGGCCCTATTTTGCCTTTACTGTCTGGGAGACAACCATTGTGTCCCAGCTAAAAGATATCAATGGAGGGTTCTTCCCCAGGGCATGAAAAACAGTCCTTCTATTTGCCAAATGTTTATATCCTCCGCCACTGTGAGAATACAATCTAAATGCCTTTTTGTTCATTACATGGATGATCTTTTGATTGCACATACCTCGAAACTGCCCTTTTGGACCTTCTTAAATTACTCATTGAGAACCTCAAAAAACTTGGGTTTGCCATAGTGAATGAAAAAATTCAAACAGTGCCCCTTTTGGATTTTTAGGATACAAAATTTCTACTACTATACAACCACTCACGCCTCACCTTCTAATAAAGGACCATTATTCTCTCAATGATCTCCAAAAACTCTGTGGCCAAATTAACTGGCTCAAAACTTTCTTGCCCATCCCTCCTAGTGAACTCCTACCACTTTATGACCTCCTTAGACTTACTGACAATGCTTCAAGGAAAATTCCTCTAAACTATTACTCCAAAAATTTGTTACATAAAATATCCCACTACCTCTTTTCAATAACCCTCACAAGATATGACCCGTCTGCTCCAATCCTAAATGGGATCCTTTGGATGACAGGGCCGCCTTTGGGAATCATCTGGCAAAACCAATCGCCCCTTTACTGGGTACACCCCTCATGGGCACAGGCCCATAAACTCACCACCAACTTATAAGCAATGCTCCTCATAGCAATTAAGGCACGTACCTACACTAACAAAATCTATAATATGGAACCCTCCAAAATAATTCTGCCCATCCCCATGTCTGAACTTCAACCTCTTTTTAGGGAGGACCCCCTTTTCCACATCCTAATGGCGGGATTCCCCAATGAGATAGACAATCACCTCCCCACTCACAAGCTACTTCAATCCCTAACGGCTTTGCCCATAAAGACGAACTATTTCTCCAGGCCTTCTGGTCAGCCAATACCCTTAGCAGCCTCGGCCTTTACAGATGCCAATAAACATACTTATGGACTAATTATTAAGAGATCCAATTGACTGGATGAGGCCCTTAAGTTCCCTAAACCCCATTCAGTCCAGCTAGGGGAACTATATGTCATCATCAGAGTCTTAGAGCTCTGTCAACAAGAGCCCATCAACATCTTCTCTGAAAGCAGTTATGCTGTTCAAATGACAAAGGTACTGCCCTTAGCCAATCCCAGGCCCTCTTATCATCCCATAGACATTGCCATCTCCACTTTACAATTGCAGATGGAAAACAGATCATACCCTTGGTTTATTGAGTATGTTCACTCACACACTGGTCTGGCTGGCTTTATTGCTGATGGAAATTCGCAGGTAGACAAATTTATTGCTGTCTCCTCCTCGCCACCTTTAGAACAAGCTAGACGTTTACACCAAAGGTTCCATCTATCCCCCACTAACCTAAGAACCCTATACCACGAGCTCTCGCTTAGCCAATGCAAACATTTAACCCATACCTGTAAGGCATGCGCCCCCCCAGCCCCCGTGGGCCCCCTACAGCCTAAAGGAGTCAATCCTAGATGACTTACCCCAAATTTTATCTGGCAGATGGATGTTACCCACATACCTTCCTTTGGTAACCTCAAATATGTCCATGTCATTGTGGACACTTATTCTAAGCTTACTTTTGCTATTGCTCTCTCAGGGGAAAAGGCGTCCCATGTCATTAAGGCAACAAAAACCTCTATGTTGGTCATGGATGTACCCTGGTCAATTAAAACTGACAATGGCCCTGCATACACATCTGCCCAATTCATATCCTTCATGGAATCTTGGGGAATAAAACACTCCCTTGGGATCCCCTACAACAAATAGGACAAGCCATCATGGGGAGAACTAACTGGACCCTAAAGGAACTAATTATAAAACAAAAGTCCACTATGTCACCCAAGGACCCCCACTTGGCCCTAGTGGAAGCTCTCTTCACCCTCAATTTTCTCACCTTTGATGAGGCAGGACTCTCCCCAGCCTACAAAAACATTGGAAATCCCAACCAACCACAATGCCCTTACCCTTAGTCCACTGGAAGGGTCCTCTTACTAATATCTGGAAGGGACCACACCCTCTTTTAACGCAGGGCCAAGGGTATGCTTGTGTCTTTCCAGAAACTTCACAGATCCCAATCTGGATCCCTGCCAGAAACATCCATCCAGCCACTGACACAGGGATCGACCTTGATGAAGAGGATGATGCCAAACCCCTCAGGCTGGATACGGGACTTTAAACTTATTCCCCCTTTTTTTCTCCTTTTATCTCCTTTTCTCCCTACTACCACTTCCCAGAAACCATTTTGGACAATTCTTCTTAGGCCATACTTGTTTGGTGTGGTGGGCCTAGATTCCCACACTTTTCCTAGACTTTATTTTAGCCACTCTATTTCACTGTATTCCTCCCCCTTCAAGCACGTACTTCTTCTTAGCCACACCTTTGCCTTTTTTGCTTATTAATGCCTCTTATGGTAATGCTATCCTCCAACCAGCCATAAATTCCTTTGCAACTCCTTTGATTACATTGATCTCCTACCATTAAGGACACTCAATGCTACTAACTATGATGCTAAGGGTGAGCTCACAACAGTCACCCAGCAGCCTGTCCTACCCCAGTCTTTTTCAGGTTCTATAGTTAATTCTCTCTTGGTGGGACCATTCGCACGCCACAGAGCCACCACCACTTGGTCCTCCCATGCCTCCTAGGCAACAGCCTCATATGTATGGCACAATGTAGGTCTGGCCTTAGCCAGACTTCATGCTAAAAGCCATACCAGGCTACATCCCTCAAGCTTTCTCACCAGGATGGCAGATAGCCAATGATGGGTACTATTCCATGAGATGATCCCTTGGGGCTGGGTTCAACAATGGCTTGCAAAAAACCATACCAGGCCACACCCCTTGGGTTTTCTCACTAGGATGGCGAGTAGACAATGACGGGTAAGATTCCATGAGATGGCACAACCTAAGACAGGCACCGTCACGTATGATGATCCCTTGGGGCCTGGGTTCAACAATGGCTTGGCAAAAAACCATACCTCTCAGGGTTGCCAATAATAAAAACAAAAAGGAGGATATGTATGGCACAATACAGGCCTGGTCCTAGCCAGACCACATGGCAGAAGAAACCAGGAAGTGGCTTCTTTGAACATGGCGTTCTGCGCAGGCTTGGCGTGACAACAGCTACAGTCCCATGCTTGCCAGAAACCTGCTACGAGATGACCTGTCCAGAGACAGGCTTTCATTGGTCACAAAAAGGGGACCACCATATACAATGATTGGCCAGCCAAGCCCCTTAAAACCCCCCTGCACTTCCTCAATAAACAAGTTTGCGGCAGCTCGCTTTCTGCTTTCACCCAACTCCCAGATGCTGTGTCATGATTCTGCGCTGCTCACCCCAACTCGACAGAGACCTTGCTGTCCCTCCTGGGCTGGCCTGAGGGGGTACCACAACAATGCATCCTCAGGTTCAGGACAGCATGATCCACCCTTGGGTGCAGATTGTAGAACAGTCTCTGTTAGCCTCATATTCTGCCTTGTGAGTAAATTTTAGAATATCCCAAGACAAGAAAATATTTTTCTCTCATGATAAAAGGCTGAAAGTTACTGTTGAGAGGCTTCATCCATTATAGGTTTGCATTTGGATAAAATGAGTTGGCTTTTGGATAAAATTTGGATAACTCTGGGCTGGAGAGATGATTAGCAGTTAAATGCTTGCCTTTGAAGCCCAAGGATCCTGGATCAAGGCTCTATTCTCCAGAACCCATGTAAGCCAGATGCACAAGGGGGCACATGCATCTGGAGTTCGTTTGTACTGGCTGGAGGCCCTGGCGCGCCCATTCCCTCTCCATCTCTCTCTTTCTCTCTCTCTGTACATGCCTATTTCCATCTCTCTCTCTCTCTCAAATAAATAAATAAAAATAAATTATATATATAAATTTGGATAACTCATTCCTTCTAGCCTCAGAGATGTCTGGCAATAGATATTGGGCTCTTCCTGGGTGTCCCGGTGCTGGACCCAGAGTAGCCAGCCATGTGGGACTGCCTTGGCTTCATGAAGCTGCCTGGCTGAGCACGCACTGCAGCATGCAGATGAGCCTTCTCTGGGAGGGATCATGGAGAAGGATGTTGCCTGGCCCCTGAGGTGACTGACTTTGCTCAGAGGCACCACATGCAGGTGCTCTGCACCCTGTGGCTGCGTTGGGAGACTCAGGGGAGGACAGGCCCAGTTAAGTCTTTGAACAAGGAGCTGGTCACATTGTGGAGGCCAGCCTGAGTTCACTATTCAATCCCCTGTCCTGAGCACCTGGCTATGTCTGTGAGTGATTGACAGACATGACCAGGTTCTTGCCAAGTTCCCAAACACAGGACTTCTGTGCTGTTGCCATGTTACTTTGGGTTGTTGGTCAAACCTTTACCACTCCGTCCCAGGTTTCTCCAAGGCCCAAGCAACCCAGATTCAAGAGAACCACAAGCCTTGTGAAGCTGACTGAGAGTCCCCGATACAGTGGGGATTAACAACTTAATATGAAAGTTAAGACTACATGTTAAGTCTTAACTTTCATGCTAAATTAAACAACCACTTGTTTAACTTCCAGGGGGTTTCTCAGGTGGGACAGGGTATCCAGCTAGCATGAGGTGCTTATGCAGAGGATGCACAAGGTGGGATGGGGTATCCAGATTGGAGTACTGTATCCAAACTGGTAGAAAGGTCTGACAATGCTATGGTTTAGATGTAGTATGTCCCTAAGGTTTGTATACTGGATCCTTGGTCCCCAGCAAGCAGTGCTATTTTGGAAGGTTGTGAAACATTTGATGTGGAGGGCCTAGCGAGAAGATATAGGGTACTGGGGGGTGGACTTTGAAGATTATAGTTCACCTCTGGTTCTAGTTGAGGCTGAGTTCTGCTTGGTGATCTGCCAAGAAGTGGCCACACATTCCTTCCATCATGGCTTGTGGCCTCTTTCATGCCTTCCCCTGCCATGATGGATTGATTTTCCTTAGACTATGAGCCAAAATAAACCTCTCTTCCCTTAAGTTCCTTCTGTCACACATTTAAAAATTATTTAGTATTCATTCATTTAGTTTGAGGCAGTGTCTCACTGTAACCCAGGCTGCTTTGGAGCTCACTCTGTAGCCTAGGCTTACCTCAAACTCAAGATAATCTTCCTACCTCAGCCTCTCAAATTCTGTCAGATATTTTCCAATAGAATGATAAAAATAGCTAATATATAAAATTGATACCAGGAGTGAGATCACTGCTGTGATAAATCTGGCCATGTGGTTTGTAGACATTAGGAACTGGTTTACAAGAAGGATGTAGAAGCTTGGAACTTCAGGCTAGAGAAACCCAGAAGCTCTAAGGAGCTTAATGGGTAGTTATCTGGTGTTTAGAAGACCAAAACCAATAGAAATGTGGACAATGAAGGCTTGGCTAATGAAGTTTTGGAGGGGAACAAGGACTCTAACAAGAATTGGATTAGAGGCCATTTGTAATACATTATGGCAAAGAATATTGCTACATTTATCCTAGGTCATCAAAATTTAAATGAAGCTGAATTCAAAAGTAATGGAATAATTTGGTTGAAGAAATTTAAAGACAGCAAGCATGCAGACTATGGCTTGGTTACTACTCACTGCTTTTAGACATATTTACAGTGAAAAGAATCAGAAGTGAGGAAAGAAGTATATTTAAGGTTTAGACAAGGTAAGTACAAAGAGGGCATAATTGTTAAAGATATCAGTGATATTTAAAAGAAAGTGGGGAGCTGGGCGTGGTGGAGCACACCTTTAATCCCAGCACTTGGGAAGCAGCGGTAGGAGGATCGCTGTGAGTTCGAGGCCACCCTGAGACTACATAGTGAATTCCAGATCAGCCTGGGCTAGAGTGAGACCCTACCTCAAAAAACCAAAAAAAAAAAAAAAAAAGAAAGAAAATGGGGTGCTGAGGAGATGGCTCAGCAGTTAAGGGCACTTGCTTACAAAGCCTGATAACTGGGTCCAATTCCCCAGTACCCCACATAAAGCCAGACACACAATGTGGCTTGTGTATCTGGAATTGGTTTGCAGTGGCAAGAGGTCCTAGAAACCCATTATCATTCTATATCTCACATAAATAAATAAAATACTTAGAAAAGAAACTGGGTACATTGTACTGGGACAATAGGAAAAATGCCTTGAGGGCAAGACCTCACCCATCCAAGGCTCTCTGGTGGAAACATACAAATTGATTAGAGAATTTCATTTGATAGGATTTTCTGAGGAAAGAGTGTCTGAATAGAGAGTGTTTTGCACAAACAGAATTGCCTAGAGAAGTATTTTCCCCTAGTTCAACAATACAGGCACTTGGCGGTCATTGCAGATAAGGGGTCAGCATACATTTCAAGTTGACAGCTTGAATCATAGATATTTGCAGCACATTTCCAAAGAAAAGCTGACGAGACCAGATGATGTGTAGCACGGTCAAATTCCTTAAAGAGAAGCCCTGACAGGCTGATATGTGAAATTGCTAAGGTGAACCTTAAGTTGCTATAGTGGTCCCAGGGCATTAAAGATGCCAACAAGGGGAATGTAGGACATCTGCTGGGTACAACTGCAGGCACTGAGGACAGTTGACCTAGCAAAGAGGCCCATGTCCTGCAGACAACAGGACTGTAGGAATAGAGCCTTCCTGAGTCTTGTTTTAGTGTAGTCCAAACTTCTCCCTTTGGAATGTGAATGCTTACTCTGTTCCATTGTATACTGGCAGCAAGTAATTTTTTTTTTTATTTTACAGAGGCTCATATAGACTGTGCTTAGCATGCTTAGTGTCAGAACAGATTCTGGGCTTTGGACCTTTACACAGTGTTGGGACTGTTAAAGTTTAAGCCTATGAATGCATCTTGCATTGTGAGATGACCAGGAGTCTGTGGGAAAGGGCAAGAATGCTCTGGTTTGGATGTAGAACATTCTTTATATGCTCATGTGCTTGAACACTTAGTCTCTAGCTAGTGATGCTGTTTCGAGAGGTTGTATAACCTTTGAGATGTAGGGTCTAGATGACAGATTTAGGCCACTAGAAGTGGGTCTTGAGGCTTATAGCTCACCTTTGAGCTGAGTTTTCTGCTTCATTTTTTAAAAGATTATTTTCTATTTTTATTTTTATTGACAACTTCCATAATTATAGACAATAAACCATGATCATTCTCTCCCCCCCAACTTTCCCCTTCACAGCTCCACTCTCCATCATACCTCTTCCCCTGTCAATCGGCCTCTCTTTTGTTTTGATGTCATTATCTTTTCCTCCTATTATGATGGTCTTGTGTAGGTAGTGTCAGGCACTACAAGGTCATGGATATTCAGGCCATTTTGTGTCTGGAAGAGTGCATTGTAAGGAGACATACTCTTCCTTTGGCTCTTACGTTTTTTCTGCCACCTCTTCCGCAATGGACCCTGGGCCTTGGAAGGTATGATAGGGATGTTTCAGTGCTGAGCACTTTCTCTGCTTCTTGACCAGAAAGCTGTTTCACAGGCTTCTGCCACCACAGAGTCCCAGCTACCATGATGGACCATGTTCCCTGAACAATGGGCCAAAATAACCCTCTCCTTCCTTAAGCTGCTTCTGTCAAGTATTGTGTCATAGCAATGAGAAAAGCAAATAATACTGATGCCCAGGCAGAGCTTGATAACACTGGCTTTTCCATTGAGAACACAGCTGGAAAATTGCACTTTGGCCTTGAAGGGCTTAGCTGGGCCATGGGGTGCTGAGACCCCTGGAATGTCACTTGGTGCTTTGAGGAGCAACAGAGGAAGGTGGATGGCATTTCAGCTCCAAGTTTAGGTCTCACACCACCATTCCAGGGAACTTCAGAGCTCCATAGGTTGGTATCCATTAAACTGGAGGATCTCAGGTATGACCCAGCTCTGGCTACAAAGCTTAGAATTCACAATGGGCTCAGTGAGAGGGAATCACACACCCATACAGGGTACTTTCAGAGTTTTACTGAGGGATGGACGTTTTAGAGGTATGTCAACATGCTCTGCTCAACTGTCTTTGTCAGGGTCATTCTCAGGCTCAGAAATTACTTGAGCTGTTTTTTGCAAGTACCCCAGTCCTGAGTGTACAATGAATGGCAAGTCACCGCTGACTGTAGCTCCATGCTCAGGAATGCTTTTTGATCAGCACTGAGGCCCTTAAAAGCTTGGTGCCACCTCAGAATCTGATAGGGACCACGGCATTACCAAGAAGCCCTGTGAATTGCCAGCATGTCCATGAGTCAGATGAAACCCAAATGCTGTCCCAAAATGTGGCTGAAGATTAGGGTACACTGAGAGTCTTCTAGAAGAGGGTGTATGTCAATCCTGGGAAATGGGGTGGACCAGCAAGGGTCATGGGATGATGTTCCTTGAGATTAGAAAGAGCAGGGAGGATGCTGGTATCATTGGTTGGCATACCTTTATCTTAGGCACTGCTGTTTGAGGAGGAAGAGGATGCTGGGCTGCAGGAAAATGGGTCTTGGGATGACCCTGAGCTCCTGGTTCTGCACTCTGCGTGGATGTGGGTTTACATGTCGGTAGGGGGAGGGCTCAGTCCTTGATCACTCCCATGAACGCTAAGGATGACTTTAGGACCAAGTTGACCCCAGGACCGAACCAATTCCTTTCCACAGCAAGGATATTTATAGAACACAAGGCTGTCCCCTTAGCTGAGGGGAAGGAAGGCAGTGTCCCTCACATTCTGGATGCTTTCGTTGAGTGCCTTGGGCTCCCACATTTGTCACTCTCTCCTCCAAATCTCAATCCAGTGGCCACCCTGGGCAAGGTTGGTGTGTTCTGGGTGTTTGTGTACCCATGATTTTTAGAGTAGGCCTGGCTTGCAGACTGAAATAATAGTTCTCGCAGCTCCAGCCCCAGAGGGGTCCAAGTGGGGCAGCCATGATTAATCACCAGATGCAAATAACTCATTTAAAAAATTAATCACACCAGGATGGTCTGATTCATTATTCAGCACTCAAGTGGCATGCACAGAATTCCTAATGAACTGCCAAACCAAAGATGAATGACCCAGAACTGTTGTCCTTTGGCAGCATAAACCCTTTCCCTCACACAGTATGTGTTTGGGGTTCTCATCCTGTGTCAGCTAGATACAAGGTTTGTATAGGGAGGCTATGTCCTTTTGATTCGGGTGGCTGGCCAGTCCAATGGGCCCAAATGGGCAGCATGGAGAATGATCAAGAAGTCCCCAACTCACCTCCTCAAAAAATGGACCTCTTTCTGTCCAAGGTGAGGGCTGCCTGCTCTGCCCATGGTGAGAGCTCCCCTGCTGTGCCCACAGCACAGCTGGCCTTTGCACTACCTGGTCTCTTCGCAAGGTGACACTAAAGCCAAGCAGTTCTGCTTATGCACCTTGCACCTGGGATTGATGATCAGACCCTGTATGAGGACTGGGAAAGGATGGGGACCTCACTGGCTCCTTCCTCTCTCTGGACAGCTGCCAACTCAGCTGTTCCTGAAACAATTCCTACAGTTGTGGGGTTGTCCGTGAACATTATCAACATCTTCTCTCTACTGATAGAACATGGCCTGTGAACGCCAGAATCCCACAACTTGCCACCCTTGAGCTTTGGGAGAAGCTCTAGCCTCACCTGTTTCTGCAGTGGCTCAGCTGACTACAGAAAAAAAGAGAGGTGTCATCTGGTGGTGCCAAAGGAATAACAAAGGTCAAAGCCATGGTTATTTTCTGGTGTGATGTTGTGGTCCTGACAACACTTGACGACACTGTCCCCGTATGGACCATTGTGACACTCTGGTGTTGGTCTTGTCAGTGTGAGGCATGGTGAGACCCTGCTTCCTCCCATCACATTTACAAGTGACACGCTTGCTTCTCACAGCTCAGGGAACTAAGGAGTCTCCTTGGCAATGCCAGCATACGCCCAAGGGTCCATCTTCCCAGGGCTGGCCACACAGACCCTGGTTCCACAGTTTGATGGTGCTGCTAGGCTAAGTGGCGAGTCTTGCAGCAAGTCAGGGCATCCCAGCTCTAACATCCATGAGGTGCTGCCTGGTGGGGAAGCTCATAAAGCTGTCAACAAATGCTCTGGTGGGCCTGAGCATGATTGGGAAGCGACCAGGCACACGGCACAGAGCACTAGCAAACAAGGGTCGTATTGCTTATGGGGTGTACTTTCATGGCACTGGCCTGTGGGGGAGTGACAGTTCTTGCTGATGAACAGGCAACAGCACCCAGGGCTTTGAGCAGAGGCAAGAGGTAGAAGCAGGAAGGAGATTTTCAGGCTGAGGGCATTTCATGGACATCTGTGCTGGTCCTATGTCATCTCATCTCAACTTAAGCAGTTCTCACTTATCACCTCCATGTCTGAAAGGTTCCTTCCTCTATGGTGAGGTGGCCTTCTCCTCAGCCTGACTCAGGTCTCCCTTCCCTTTCCTTTCTCTGTGAGGACACTTGTCATCAGACTTAGAGCCACATGGACAACGTTATCTTTCAAGATCTTTAACTGATATCTGTACAGGCCCCCTTTTTCCAAATGAGCAAAATAAATGTACACTTTCAGGTTTGGAATAAAACAGAGATGCATCTTTCTGCTTTGGAATGAATAGGACAGGGCTGGGGCCACCATCCAGTCCACAACAGTCTTCCGTTCTAGATGAGTCCCCTACCTCAGTGCAGGACAAAGCCAGTATGGCCGGTGAGGCTGCTTTGGGAATGCAAAGGAATCACTAGCCTTGAGTGTAGTCCTGGCCCAGGACTCCCCACTCTAGAGCCGAGGATTGCAGGAGGAACGCATTAAGGGTGGAAACAGTCTTTTCTCTAGAGACCCCGATGGGAGTGAATAGCAGCTATAGGAGCTGGTGGGCAGGCCATAACCTTCCACAAAGCAGCCCAAACAGGAGTGCTTCATTCCTATGGAGCTTTGTGACTATCATACCTGAAAATAGTATTAAGGATAAAAATTGCATTATAAGTGAGGGCTGCAATTTAATTAAAATGCATATTTCATAGAGAAAAAATCAGGTTGATCATGTTCTAGGGATCTAGCCCCAGGAAGCATCTTGTGTTCCAAGAGATCCTGTGGTTCGTTCGTCCTGTAGTGAGAGCTTATGCCACACCTTGGAGTCTGGCAGATGCCTCGCCAGGCAGGTGTACATAGCTGGGTCTTTACTGGATGGGCTAGCAAGCCCCAGATGTGTTTATTTAGGGGACATTTCCTCATTATGGCTCTCCCTGCCATGCTGCCTGCAGGGGGCGCCAGGCATCAGCTTGTCTCCTGCTGTGGCTTCCTTGTATCATCAGATACCTAACACACAGTAGGCACCCCAAGTCCAAGTCCAAGGTTGAGTCATGAAAGAGCACTATCTGAAACATACCTGTGGGAACTTGGATTAGAGGGTGGCTCATTCCAGACCCCTAATGACCAAGCACTTGTCAGAGTAATCTCTTTCTTTACCCCAAGAACAGGAGGAGGTATTTAAAAGTCTTGTAATTTCCCCCAAATAGCTTTTGAAGAGCCAGTCCTGTGGTGGAAGAAACGCAGTCTGAATGTTAATGTCAGTGCTCTGGATGGACCTCACACTCAATCCCGCATGAGCCTGGGAACTCAGCCTGGTGTCCTAGCACCAATGCCCCACACTGTGACTCTCCGGCAGCGGTTGCCCACTGGGCACACTAATTTCCATCACTACCATCTCCATTGTTGATGATGGAGCACCTTTGGGAAGCTTGGGCATGAGCTGCCCCAGGTCTGGGTTAGTTCCTTTTGAACACACACAGAACGCACACAGGCCTGAATCATGAATGCAGCTCCCCACATCCTGAACTGGTGCAACACTTCTATAATCCATCTCACATCTATCTTCATTATTTAAAATTTACTATGGAGACTTAGAAATGAAAATTTACTATGAAGACTTAGAAATGAAAACACTGGAAGAAGGTAGCCGCTAGGGAAGTGAGCTCCCTGGGAGCAAGTAGCCACTGGGGACGTATGTTCACTGGTGTCAGGTAGGCAAAGGTGAATCCTAAGTCTGGCCTTGGCCGCCTCTGCTGATTGGTGCCAAGCCAGGCCTTCAGCAGCCTCCATGTTTCTGTGTTCTTGCCCCAGTAGCGTTTGCACACTGAGACTCCCACACCAGCCCCTTCTGGCAATCCTCAGTCAGGCCTGGTCCATGGAGCCCGGCTCTACCCCCAACCCCTGACAGAACCCCCCTCTACCTCCTTGGCGACGTGCTCCTGCCCCAGATGGGAGCACAGGCGTGTCGCGAGCAGCGGTGTCAGTGCACCTCCACAACCAGCTCTGCTGGGGTGCAGTGGTGAGGTAGGGGCAAGTGCTACTGCTCTTGAGCCCACAGGCAAGGCATTGCTGTGGTTGAAGAGATTTCAGACCCCAAACCAGCTCTCATAATAGCTACCAGCCCAGGGCTGTTGGTGCATTTGCAACCTTCACACCCTGCGCATATGTGGTTATAGCCCATCCCACTTCAGTCGGGTTAAAACCCAAACAGAATACTCAAAGGAGATCCTACAGGGGCAAATACTTGCTTCCTCCTTAATAAAATGAGACTTTTATAGAAGATGGTTAGAACTCACTGCAAAACAAAACAAACAAACAAAAGAAAAACAATGAAAGATAACAAACAGAGATTTCCACCAAGGTTGCCTAGACCCGCAATGGAACCCTCCAATGAAAACATAAAGGAGGCAAAAGAAATTGAACCCTAGAATGAAAGCACAATAAGTTCCATAAGCCTAACCAAGTGAAGTGCTGAAGTGGAATCAAATCATCAAAAAAACAGCAATTGCAAAAATGAAATGCATATAGCCTTTGCCACTAGGCTTAACTTGAGGAAAACCAGAGAGACCTCAAAAGACAGATAAACGAATTGAAAGTGAGTCAACAAACAGAAGATCTCAATAACCAGCTGATTAAGCTTAATGAAGACATGATCAAATGCAAGAATGAATCCAGGAAGCATCAAGAAAATCATGGGCTAGAGAGATGGCTTAGTGGTTAAAGCACATGCCTGTGAAGCCTAAGGACCCAGGTTCGATTATCCAGGTCTCACTGAAGCCAGATGCACATGGTAGCGCATGTGTCTGGAGTTGTTTGCAGTGGCTAGAGGCCCTGGCACACCCATTCTCTCTCTCTCTAGCTCTCTCTCCCTCTCTCTGTCATAAATAAATAAATAAATAAATAAATAAATCTTAAATAAAAAAGAAAATCAAACATTTACCTGAAATTGGAATTCAACAAAGATGAACATGTTGCGGAAAAATGCAATAGAAAACAAAAATCAAAGAGAGCTTTTAAAAGCCTCTCTAGAAGCCTCACTAAGAGTTGATCATGTGGAGGACAGAACCTTAGATCTGAAAGACAAGACAGAAGGAGTAGATCAGGAGTCCAAAAACTTTGATAGAGAAGTTCAGAAATCATGTGAGCAGAATATGAGGGAATTGTGGGATACTCTAACATAACCAAACATCCGGATATGGGTATACCAGAAGGGAAAGAAATCCAGGCCAAAGGCATAAAGAACATATTCAACAAAATTATTGAAAAAAAATCCTAATCTTGCAGAAGAGACCCCCATCCAGATATAAGAAGCTTACAGAACACCAAAAAGACAGGACCAAAGAAAGAAGAAACTCTCCAAGGCACATCATAGTTAAAACTGTAAATAGTGGAAACACACACACACACACACACTGCTAAAAACAGCAAGACAGAAACAACTATTTACATACAAAGGCAATTCCGTTAGAGCTATCTCAGATTTTTCAATGGAAATCATAAAAGCCAGAAGGGCTTGGAATGAAGTACTTCAAAGCCTGAAAAACTATAGCTTCCAAACCAAACCACTGTACCCAGCAAAAGCAACCCTCATAATAGATGGAGAAAGGAAAGCGCTCGATGACAAAAGACAGCTCTGTCACTATATGAACACAAACATATAGAGAAAACTTCAGGAAATATTTCACACAGAAGAGTTGAACAACCAACATCAAGAGCCTACAAGAGGATAACCAAAAACTAGAGCAAGCATGAAAACATACCAAGCACGAAACCTCATAAACCCTCCAGAATGGCAGATTTAAATCAAACCTCGCAGTTATAACTTTAAATATTAATGGAGTTAACTCACCCATAAAAAAATAGAAGTTAATAGTGTGGATCAGAAAAATGGACCCTTCTGCTTGCTGCTTTCAAGAAACCTGTTTTACCATTAAAGATAGACGCCTCCTTGAGGTGAAAGGATTGAAAATGATTTTCCAAGCAAATGGAAATAAGAAACAAGTGGGTGTGGCTATATTAATATCTGACAAAATAGACTTCAAAAGGACAAAGAAGGGCTGGAGAGATGGCTTAGCAGTTAAGGCACCTGCCTGCTAAGCCTAAGAATGTCAGTTCCAATCTCCAGGTCCCACATTTAGCCAGATGCAAAGTGATGCAAAGGTGCAATGCTGCACTTGTCCACAAGGGGGCGTACACATATGGAGTTTGTTCACAGCAGCTGAGAGGCTGCTGGAGCACCCATTCTCTGTCTTCCTCTCCTTCTCTCTCTCTATCTCTCTTTCCACAAAAAAGGACAAAGAAAGCCACTTTTTACTCATCAAGGGAATGATACAAGAGGACATCACAATCATAAATCTATATGTACCAAACATAGGTGCACTACTTGACAACAACCCAGAAATAATCCCCAATATTATCATACTAGGGGAATTCAATATCCTACTACCATTATTAGACATTATTATCCAAGCAGAAAAAACAAGGAAATAATAGATCTTAACAACACCATAGATCAAGTAGACCTAACAGACATCTACAGAACATTCCACCCCAATTCTACAGAAGACACATTCTTCTCAGCAGCCCACAGAATCTTCTCCAAAATAGATCATATATTAGGGTATAAAGCATGCCTTCATAAATGCAGGAAAATTTATGTAACTTCCTGCGTCATATTGGACCACAATGTGTTAAAGCTAGAGATTAACAATAAGATAAACAACAAAAATTACACCAGCTCCTGGAGACTGAACAACATGCTATTAAACAGTGAATGAGTTGTGGAAGAAATAAAAAAGAAAATTGTAAAATTTGTTAAACTGAATGATAATGAAAACACAACATACTAAACTTACGGGACACAATGAAGACAGTCTTAAGGGGAAAATTTCTAGCACTAAATGCCTTCATAACAAAGACAGAGAGATCTCAAATTAATAATGTAACCATCTACCTAAAGGCATTGGAAAAACAAAAACAACCCAACCCTAACAGTTCCAGCAGAAAAAATAATTAAGAGCAGAGCTAAAATTAATGAATTGGAAACTAAGAAATCATTTAAGAAAATTGATGAAATGAAGAGCTGGCTCTTTGAAAAAATAAACAAGGTTTATAAACCCTCAGTCAATTTGATCAAATGAAAAAAAGACAAGTCTCAATTTAACAAAATTAGAAAGAAAAGGGAGAGATCACAACAGAATCAATGAAATTTGAAGAATCATCTGGACATATTTCCAAAACCTACTTTCCACAAAACTGGGTTACCTGGAAAAATTCCTAGATACATACCACCTACCAAAACTAAGTCCAGGACAGATAAATATCCCAAACAAACCTCTTACATCCATTGAGATTGAAAATGTAGTTAAAAACCTATGCAAGCCTGGCGTGGTGGCGCACGCCTTTAATCCCAGCACTCGGGAGGCAGAGGTAGGAGGATCGCCGAGAGTTCGAGGCCACCCGATAGATTCTCAGCTGAGTTCTACAAAACCTTCACTGAAGAACTGAAATCATATTTTCTTAAGTTATTTCACATAATAAGGGAACAGTGAATGCTGTTCAACTCCTTCTATGTAGCTAGCATCACCCTAATACCAAAACCAGCCAAAGATACAAACAAATTATAGATCTATGTCCCTGATGAACTTGTATGTAAAAATCCTGAACAAAATCCTCACAGACTGAATTCAATAGCACATCAAAAGCATTATCCACCTCAATCAAGTAGGCTTCAAGAGTTGCAGGGGTGGTTCAACATCCAGAAATCAATTAACGTAATAACCACATAAATAAAATTAAACACAAAAGAACCACATGATTATTTCAATAGATGCAGAGATGGCATTGACAAATTGCAGTATCACTTCATGGTCAAAATGCTGGAGAGATTTGGCATAGAGGGTTTATATCTCAACATAATAAAGGCTATATACAAAGTACCTAAAGCCCAAATCATACTTAATGGGGAAAGACTGAAGAAGTTCCCATTATAATCAGGAACAAGACAAGTGTGCCCATTTTCACCACTGCTCTTCAACACAGTACTACAAGTCCTAGCCCAAGAAATGAGGCAGGAGAAAGATGTAAAATGGACACATAAAAAAAGGGATGCCCTGCTCTGGAGGGTGCATCCATGTGGACTAAGTAGGCCAGATGTTCTTGTTCTGCCCCCTCTTCTCCCAGTTCCCTGGTCCCAGTCCCCTGCTGCTGGCTTGGGGCTAATTGTACTCTGTGAGCTTGCTGCAGAAGCAGACCCCTTGCTCCACCTTCCTGATTTAATGGCCCCTGAGTCCTCAACTCCCTGATCCTCTGTTCCAGAAGGTGCACACGTGGAGTGAGTAGACCAGAGCTCCTGGTTGGTTCCCTACCTCCCAGTTCCCTGGTCACAGTACCCCTGTTGCTGACTTGGGGTTGCCTGATCCCTGCATGTGAGCTGTGGAAGCAGGCTTTTTGCTGTGGCTTCCTGATTGACTGGCCCTATGGTAACCCAAATCCCTATCCCCCTGAGCCAGAGGGTGCACAGGTCACTGTAAGAGCTGATCTCTTGCCCCTGGATCTCCAGCTTCCTGGCTCCTGGTTCCCCAACTCCTGGTCCCCATGTGTTGAAGAGTACATTCAAGTGGAGTGAGAAGTCCAAAGCTGCAAGTTCCCTACCTCCCTGTTTCTCAGGTACCTTTGATGTACTTACAATCTCCACATCTTCGGTTATAACACCATGGTACACCAGTCTGGTTCACATTTAAAACAGAACACCCACTGAAGATCTTACAAGGACAAATTCTTGCTTCCCCCTCAATAGAATAAAATGTGTCCCCAAGATGGGTAGACCACAATGCAAAAAAGCCAACAAAAGTCAGAAAACCAAGCGATCTCCACCAAGGATGCCTAGTACCACAACGGAAGCCTCCAGAGAACTCAACAGAAATTGAATCCCAAATGAAAGCACAACAACCAATGTGATCCTGATCAAAAGAATTGCTGAACTGGAAGCAAACCATCAAAAAACAAAAACAAAAACAAAACAAAAAAAACCAAAAAACAGCAATTGCATCAATGAAACTGAGCAGAATCATCTCTTAGAGCACTCAGCTTTTGATAGTAGGCTTAACTTAATTGAAGAAAATTTTAGAAGCCTGAAAAGAGAAGGTGAATCAACAAATAGAAAATTTCAATAACCAGTTGATTAAGCTTAATGAAAACTGATCAAATGAAAGAATAAGTTCCAGGAAGCATCAAGAAAATCAGAACTTGAACTGAAATTATACCTCAAAAAAGATATGGACATGATGCAAAATAACACAACAGAAAACAACAATCAAATATAGCTTATAAAAAAGAACTTTTCACTAAGAGTTACTCATGTGGAAGACAGAATCTCTGAGCTGGAAGACAAGTCAGAAGAAATGATCAGGAGGCCCAAAACTTTGCTAAGTTCAAAAAAATCATGCCAGCAGAATATGAGGGAACTGTGAGACACCCTAAAATGACCAAAAATCTGGACCTTTGGTATACCAGAAAGAGAGTAAATCCAGGCCAGAGGCAAAGAAAACATATTCAACAAAATTATTGAAGAAAAATTTCCCGATCTTTCATAAGAGTGACCCATCCAGATACAAGAAGCCTACAGAACACCAAACAGACAGAATCAAAGAAACTCTCCAAGCAGATCATAGTTAAAACTCTTAACAATGAAAACAAAGAGAGAGTGCTAAAAGCAGCAAGAGAGAAACAACTCACTACATACAAATGCAATTCTATCAGAATTATCTCAGATTTCTCAATGGAAACCCTGAAAGCCAGAAGAGCCTGAAATGGAACATATCAAAGTCTAAAACTATGGCTTCCAACCCAAGCTACTGCACCCAGTGAAAGTATCCCTCATAATCGATGGTGAAAGGAAAACCTACCACAAACAAGCCAACTCTATGATTACATGAAAACCAAACTTACAGAGAATATTTCTGGGAACAATCCACACAGAAGAGACAAGCAATCAACCTCAAGAACCTACAGGAAGAAGAGCACAATAACAAAACCTAGATCAGGCTCAAAAAAGTACAAAACACAAGAAAGCACCAAACCCCATAAAGCACTCCATCATGGCAGGGATTAAATCGAACCTCACAGTTATAACCTTAAATATTAATGGTCTTAAGTCACCCATCAAAAGAACATAAGTAAACAGGATGGTTCAAAAAATGGACCTTTCTATCTGCTGTCTTCATGAATCCCACCTCATCACTAAAGACAGATACCTCCTCAGGGTGAAAGGATGGAAAATGATATTCCAAACAAATGAAAATTAAAAAAAGAAGGTGATGCTATATTAACATCTGATAAGATAGGCTTTAAACCAAAAGTAATCAAAAAGGATAAAAAATGGACAGACTTGGAACATATCATACTCAGCGAACTCACACAATCACAGAAAGACAAATGCTGCATGGTCTCACTTTTTTGTGGTTCCTAACCTGGACCTGCTTGAGTTGTTGTCAATAGGAATGGAAGAGTTTGGGGGCAGGGAAAGAGGAAGAGGGAAAAACAAACACAAAATAAATCCAAAATAAACTTGTACCATAGAAACCTTTATCCTTGGAGGTAGACTAAAAGATATAACCCTCAAAAGGAGTGGGGGGGAGCACCTGTAACCTGGCCTGTAACCCCCAGTATCAGAAATTGATTGTTACCCACATTAATTGGAGAGACCTACAAGGTCCTCAAATCAAGACAGGCTTTTGTCAAAGCACTTGATTACCTGGCTGAGGCAAAAGCTAGGACCCTAGTGCTGAAAGGCAACAACATATGCTGCCAACACAGATGGAGAAACCTCACTGGAATATGGAAGATAGCCAATCCCCAGACAGACTGTCTAGTGCTGGAAAGCACTACATGAGCTACTGGGGAATATTAACCAACAATGGTCTGAGCAACCAGAGGTCTAAGCTACTCAGAAGCAAACACCCTGACATGATATACACAGCAGTGCAATAGTGGCACACAGCCCCAGTGTTAACCAATAGCTTTCTGATTGGCTAAGAGATCTGCTCAGTGTAAATGAATTCATATCTGGA
The DNA here is from genome assembly GCA_004027895.1 of Orientallactaga bullata. NCBI lineage: Eukaryota > Metazoa > Chordata > Mammalia > Rodentia > Dipodidae > Orientallactaga > Orientallactaga bullata. The sequence goes on from PVKW010032661.1 coordinate 20,756, forward strand.
ATTGGGAACCAGATAAGAATCCTATGGAGACAAAGATTTGCTCTCCAGTGTCAAGCTCTCACTAGTCTTTGGATAAAAGAGGGTTACACACATTAAATTCTCCCTACATTAATAATGCTTATCCCATTTAAACCATGCTGACTTCATTCTTTGTTGGAGGATATGTTCTTCTTTTTCAGAAGGTAGCCAGACCCGAGGAGATAAATTACTCCTTGCACTTCAGCCAAGCCACACTGAAACCACAGAGGAATTGGGGAGACAAGCACAAGTGCTGCTTCCGTGTTGAACCTTATAATTAGTGCCAGGGTGTAGAAGACAGACCCTGACGATACTCAACACCTACCAAAGCAGAGATCCAGAAGCTCCTAAAAGCTCGTCACTAAAGTAGACTTAAAAACTCACCCACTATGGCTCAGAGAATTGTGTGGAAGAGGGGGCAGAAAGACTGTAAGAGTCACAGATTGAGACATCATGCCTAGAGGCATTCCCCCCCACCTCAAAAAACAAACAAACAAACAAACAAAAAACTCCAAATGAATTAAAGACTTCAACATAAGATCTGAAACCCTTAAATGCCTGGAAGAAAACATGGGAACTCTACATGAAATCAGAGTGGGGGAAGACTTTTTTTTTTTTGGAGAGAGAGAGAGAGAGAGAGAGAGAGGGAGAGGAAGACAGATAGAGATGGGCTCGCCAGCAGTCTCTCAGCTGCTGCAAACAAAATCCAGATGTGTGAGCCCCCTTGTGGTCAAATGCAGCATTGCACCCTTGCCTCACTTTGCATCTGGCTAAATGTGGGACCTGGAGATTGGAACTGCTGGAGATTGGAACCAGCGTTCTTAGGCTTAGGAGGCAGGTGCCTTAACCGCTAAGCCATCTCTCCAGCCTGGGGGAAGACTTCTTGAACAATACCCCAGTAGTTCAGGAAATTAAGCAATCACTCAACCAGTGGAATTTCATGAAGCTAAAAAGCTTTGTACAGTCAAACATACCATAAATAGAGTCATCATACTATCCACAGAACGGGAGAAAATCTATACCAGCAAATACTACTGACAGAGGACTAATATCTAGAATCTACAAAGAACTAATTAAACAAAAGCAAACAATCCACTCAAAAAATGGGGTAAAAAACTTGTGGTAGTTTGAATGGATGTCTCCCAGGGGATTCAGCACTTTTGCTTAAACTTTTTATTTTTATTTAAATTTATTACAGATAGAGAAAGGGAAGGAAGGAGAGAGAGAGAGAGAGAGAGAGAGAGAGAGAGAATATGGATGGGAGCTCCAGGGCCTCTAGCCACTGTAAACAAACTCCAGATGCATGTGCCACCCTGTGCATCTAGCTTATGTGGGACCTGGAGAATCAAGCCTGGGTTCTTAGACTTCACAGGCAAGTGCCTTAACCACTAAGCAATCTCTCCATCCCAGATTTAGCAGTTTAATTCAAGCTTGTAACTTGATGTCACTGTGAGGGGACTATGGTCCAGCCCTAAGGTGTGTTTGGGGGAAGATCTGAATTCCAGCCAAAGATATGCAGAGTGCTTGATCTCTGCCTGAAGTTCCTGGAGTGTTCTTGCTTGTGGTGCTGCTAGTGTTTTTTTTTTTTTTTCCTATGTGGACCTATGAAAGGGGCTCAGCTTCTTTCATTATGCATCTTCCCCTGTATCTGTAAGCTTCAAACAAATGTCTTTTCTCCCATAAACTGTGCCTGGTTTGGAACTTCATCCCAGCAATGTGAAGCGGACTGCAACAGAATTGGTACCAGAAGTGGGGTGTTGCTATGTGATGAATCTGACCATTTGGATTTTGGTCTTTTGGAACTTTTGTTTTGGAGGAATGGGCATGGACTTGGTACTTGAAACTGAAAATGCCTTCCAGAGTGGTAAGCCAGATTTTATGGACTATTCTGGTGAGGATTTGAGATGATAAAGGCAGAGAAAAGTGTATTTGTAGGCTTTGCTTATGAACTTTCTAAGAGGAAGAAAAGACTGCATAGAACTTTATTGAAACTGGGCTACTGGCATAAGTGCTGTCTGCATTCTGTTGCCCATGTCCAGAGAGTTTGATCAGGTTAAATTTGTAATGGACTGATGTGCTTGGTTAAAGTTGGAAAAACTCAAGCAAGTTCAAAATTGCTGACACTGAGACTGGTTGCTGAAGCTGCTATTCTTAAGGAGATATTACAGTGACTAAGGATGGCCCAACTCCTTTATGTTGAAAGAATGGAAAGGATGCCCAAGGAAATACTGAATGGTAGAAAAGCAAGCTATTTGGACAGGAGTTGACTTAAAGGAAGGAACCTATTCTTCAAGATCACAATTTATTTTTTCCCTGTGTAGTCTATGTTCTGCACACCTTGTGTTGGTTTTAGAAGCATGAAAAATGCATGGATATGCTGGGTGTAGTGGTGCATGCCTTTAACCCCTGCACATGTGAGGCTGAAGTAGGAGGATCACTGTGAATTCAAGTCTACCCTGAGACTATGTAGTGAATTTCAGGTCAGCCTGAGCTAGAGTAAGACCCTACCTCAAAAAACCAAAAACAAATAAACAAGAAGAAGAAGAAGAAGAAAAAAACACTTATCTGCTGGGCATTGTGGCAAGTGCCTTTAATCCCAGAACTTGGGAGGCAAAGGTAGGAGGATTTCCATGAGTTTGAGGACACCCTGAGACTACATAGTGAATTCCAGGTCAGCCTGGGCTAGAGTAAGACTCGACCTTGAGAAACAAAACAAAACAAAATGCATGGAGTAGGTCATGAAGTGTACACGGTTCCAGGAGCCACTGCTGAGATGTGGCATGGGGCAGGGCATGATAACCTTGATTAAAAGGGCTGGTGAAGCCATTGGAAGATGAATCGTGGTTTGCATGGAGACCAGATTATTTTTTTTTATACCAGGATGGTGCAAGGGCTACTGTGGAACACTGTTGGCTTTGAATGTAAGTTTTCCCTGGCTACTCAGCCACACTAGAGGGGTGGAAGTGGAAAATCCAGAGACTGTCAGTCACTGGTTATTATAAAGTACTTGAACTGCAGATATTTGATGTTTACTTGATGGTTATTGAGTTTGCATTGTTCCAG
>PVKW010032662.1:0-23834 GCA_004027895.1 Orientallactaga bullata
GGGGGGGCGCTTGGGAGCTTCCCTAGTTGTTTACCCTCCCCTAAGGAGGGGAGAAAAGCCTATGCCCATAAAGTCAATCTCCCATGAGGTCAAAGGGTCAGCACAATTCAAAGAACTATTTGCTGTCGTTTTGGCTTTGGACACTATTCAGGAGCCATTTGACTTATTTTCTGACAGCCTTTATGTTGTTAACCTGTTACCCAACCTAACTGAGGCCCATATTAGGCTGGACTCCAACATTATAACCCCCTTGATGATTCAAGGCTGCTTCCTACTTAAACAAAGGATTAACCCCATTTTTCTTCAACATCTCAGAGGCCATCTAAATTTACCAGGATTCCTCTCTAAAGAAAACGATTTGGCTGACAAACTGGCCTCTCAGCCTCAATGTAATACAGTCTCAGAAGCTACACGCTTCCACTTATTAACTCATATAAATTGGAGGGACCTTAAACATAAATATCCCCATGTGCCAGTCAAGGACCTTAAAAAAATTGTCTGAACTTACAAATCCTGCCAGCCTTTCCTCCAGGTACCTCCTCTTCAAACTACAGGAGCCAGTCCTTGAGGACTACACCCTAATCACCTTTGGCAGATTGACATTACACACTATTCTCCATTTGGAAAATTTAACTATATTTTTCTCTCAGTTGATACTTTCTCCCATGCTTGCTGGGCATTGGCACATGCTGGGGAAAAGACTAAACATACTATTAGCCATATGCTTCAATGCTTTGCCACCCTTGGATTGCCAGATCAAATCAAAACCGAATGTGGTCCCTACTTCGTAAGCAGGGCTTTTATGAATTTCCTCCAAACCTGGAAAATCTCACTTTCCACAGGCATCCCATATAACCCATGGAGCCAGGCCATCATGGAAAGATATAATCAAACTCTCAAGTCTCAATTACAAAAACAAAAGGGGGAATCCCTACCTCCACACGACCAACTAAAAAAGACATTATTAACCCTAAATATTTTAAATTTTTCTAAAGAAGATAGACACTTGTCCTCTTTTCAAAAACATTGGACTTCAGCTGTTGCCTACAGCTCCATCTGGGTCAAATGGAGGGACCCATTAACTGGGGCCTAGAGGGTACCAGACCCCCTCCTCACAGCAGGGAGAGGGTTTAGATGTGTCTTTCCTCAAGAGGAAAAAAGACCGATTTGGGTACCAGAAAGAGACTTAAAATATTTACCCCAAAAAGGGGACAATAATAATCAATCTCCAGGGAGTGTTCCACCCCTGAGAACTGTGCCTCTGTTTCTTCCCCAGGAACTATTGGAGGTGTAGATGTTGCTAGACCCAAATGAAGCCAGAAAAGCTCCAAAAAGATTTACAGAAGAGGAGACGGGACTTCCAAGACAACCTGCTGTGAACGGGCTTACATGACTTTTTTCTCTACCTTCTCCCTCCCCTTGGACCCCTCCTTCTCCTTCTTATCCTCACTCTCGGGCCCTGTGTAATTAATAAGATTACACAATTCATTCACCAACAGCTAGAGGCAATTAAACTTCATCAGGTCACAATTAAACTTCATCAGGTCAAAATACCACAGGTTCGCAACTCAGAAGCAATGGCTTTTCCTCTTACTGGCTGTCCACCTAGCATCCCTCCCCTGCCCTCCATCGAACCAATGGCCGGTAAGATCTCAGACAAGCTGAGACAACCTAAGACAGGTCATGGAGTGGATTTTCAACAGGCTAGAGGCATGGTACTCAGTGACGGGTAAGATTCCCAGAGGTGGACAACCTAAGACAGAGGCCATGCCATCCACCATTCTTACAAAAACAAAAGGGGGAGTTGTTGGGCCCTAAAAGGCCTCAGTGTGAGGCCTAGTGGTTCTGAGCCTAGCTAGAGTTTAGCGACCTGTCCTTGGCCTACTCCCGCTTGTGAGGCCTAGTGGAACTTTATGAGCCTGACTAAAGTTTAGCGACCTGTCCTTGGAGTGACTCAGCAAGGCCTAAGCTGAAACTGCCTCTGCCCAGCTACTGCTGATGTGGTGAAATAATATTGGCCCTTACACCTTTCTCTCACATTTTTCCCACCCTCTTTCTCTCTCTTTCTCTCTCCATACATATATATATGTATGTATGTATGTATGTATGTATGTATGTATGTATGTATGTATATACCCTCTCAGTACAATGAAAGTCAAGTCTCTATTTCAATATGGCTCCCAGCTCAATGTGTTTTTTTTCTCAGGTGTTTTGGGGAAAGGTTTGAGCCGCTGACACCCGTTTTCCTGCTCAGCCTCGAGAGGATCTGGCTGGACTGGCTCTCTCTTCCGCTCTACCTGCCAGCAGAGAATAACCGGCAGTTGACTGGAGCAACTTCAAACTTTCCGCGTTTGTGTAATCTTACAAGATGTATGACTCAGTAGATTCATTCCATTTCTAATGTAGTTTGCTTAGAAAAGAAACATATTCATTGCCGAATAATGTACTGTGTGAAATAAGGTTGTTCAGCTCTCTGAATGACTTGCTTTCTATGAACAGGGTTGAGTGCAGCAAGTTCAAACTTTCCACCTTTGTGTAATCTAAGAAGAGGTACAGCCTAGTAGATTTGTTTCATTTCTACTGTAGTTTCCTTAGAAAATAAACATCTTCATTCCCAAATACTGTACTGTTTGAAATGAGCTTGTTCAATTCTCTGAATGAGTTGCTCTCGTACGAAGAGGGTTGAGTGCAAGTTCAAACTTTCCTAGTTTGTGTAATCTTACAAGATGTACAAGTCATTAGATTTGTTTCATTTCTAATGCACTTTCCTTAGAAAAGCAACATCTTCATTGCCAAATATTGTAGTGTGTGAAATAAGCTTGTTCAGCTCTCTGAATCAGTTGCTTTCATACGAACAGGGTTGAGTGCAGCAAGTTCAAACGTTCCTCTTTTGTGTAATATAACAAGATGTGCAACCTAGTAGATTCGTTTCCTTTCTAACGTAGTTTCCTTAGAAAAGAAACATCTTCATTCCCAAATACTGTACTGTGTGAAATAAGCTTGTTCAGTTTTCTGAATGAGTTCCTTTTGTACAAAGTGGGTAGAATGCAGCAAGTTCAAACTGTCCTTGTTTGTGTAATCCAACAAGGTGTACAACGTAGGAGATTCGTTTCATTTCTAACATAGTTTCATTAGAAAACTAACATCTTCATTACTAAATACTATACTGTGTGAAATAAGCTTACTCAGTTCTCTGAATGAGTTGTTTTCATATGAAGAAGGTTGAGTACAGCAAGTTCAAACTTTCCTCACTTGTGTAATCTAACAAGATAAACGACTTAGTGGATTCATTTCATTTCTAGTGTAGTTTCCCTAGAAAAGAATAATCTTCATTGCTGTATACTGTACTGTGCGAAAGAAGCTTGTTCAGCTCTCCGAATGAGTTCCTTTGGTATGAAGAGTGTTGAGTACAGCAAGTTCAAACTTCACTCGTTTGTACAATCTAACAGTATGTACAAATTAGTGTATTCATTTCATTTATAATGTAGTTTGCTTAGAAAAGAAACATCTTCATTGCCGAATACTGTATCGTGTGAAATAAGGTTGTTCAGCTCTCCGAATGAGTTGCTTTTGTACAAAGAGGGTTGAGTGCAGCAACATCAAACTTTCCATGTTTGTATAACCTAAAAGATGTACAACTTATTAGATTCATTTCATTTCTAATGCAGTTTCCTTAGAAAAGAAACATCTTCAGTGCCAAATACTTTACTGTGTGAAATAAGCTTGTTCAGCTCTCTGATTGAGTTGCTTTCATATGAACAGTGTTAAGTGCAACAAGTTCATACCTTCCTCGTTTTTGTAATGTCACAAGATGTACAACCTAGTAGATTTATTTCATTCCTAAAGTAGTTTCCTTCGAAAAGAAACATCTTTATTCACGAATACTGTACTGTGTGGAATAAGCTTGTTCAGTTCCCTGAATGAGTTGCTCTCGTACGAAGAGGGTTGAGTGCAGCAAGGTCCAACTTTCCTAGTTTGTCTAATCTAACACGATGTACAACTCAGTAGATTCATTTCATTTCTACTGTCGTTTCAATAGAAAAGAAGCATTTTCATTCCCAAATATTGTTGTGTGTGAAATAAACTTGTTCAGCTCTCCAAATGAGTTGCTTTCATACGAATATGGTTGAGTGCAGCAAGTTCAAACTTTCCTCGTTTGGGTAATCAAACAAGATGTACAATTTAGTACATTCGTTTCATTTCTAATGTAGGTTGCTAGAAAAGAAATATGTTCATTGCCGAACATTGTACTGTGTGAAATAAGCTTGTGCCACTCTAGGAATGAGTTGATTTCATACGAAGATTTTTGAGTACAGCAAGTTCAAATATTCCTCGTTTGTGCAATATAAGAAGATGTACAACTTCGTAGATTTGTTTCATTTCTAATGTAGTTTCCTTAGAAAAGAAATATCTTCATTGCCAAAAACTTTACTGTATGAAATAAGACTGTTTAGCTCTAGTAATCAGTGGCTTTCATACGAAGAGGGATGATTGCAGCAAGTTCAAACTTTCCTCCCTTGTACAATCTAAAAAGTTGTACAACTTAGTAGATTCATTTCCTTTCTAAAACAGTTTCATCAGAAAAGAAACATCTTCATTGCCAAAATAATACTGTGTGAAATAAGCTTGTGCAGCTTTAGCAATGAGTTGCTTTCGTACAAAGAAGGTTGAGTGAAGCAAGGTCAAACTTTCCTCGTTTGTGTAAACTAAAAAGATATACAATGTAGTAGATTCATTTCCTTTCTAATGTAGTTTCCTTCAAAAAGAAACATCTTCATTGCCAAATACTGTACTGTGTGAAATAAGCTTGTTCAGTTCTCTGAATGAGTTGTGTTCGTATAAAGAGGGTAGAATGCAGCAAGTTCAAACTGTCCTCGTTTGTGTAATCCAACAAGATGTACAACTTAGGAGATTCGTTTCATTTATAACATAGTTTCATTAGAAAACTAACATCTTCATTACCAAATACTATACTGTGTGAAATAAGCTTATTCAGTTCTCTGAATGAGTTGCTTTTGTACGAAGAAGGTTGAGTAAAGCAAGTTCAAACTTTCCTCGTTTGTGTAATCTAACAAGATAAACGACTTAGTGGATTCCTTTCATTTCTAGTGTAGTTTCGCTAGAAAAGAAACATCTTCATTGCCGTATACTGTACTGTGTGAAATAAGCTTGTTCAGCTCTGAATGAGTTCCTTTGGTACCAAGAGTGTTGAGTACAGCAAGTTCAAACTTTACTCGTTTGTACAATCTAACAAGATGTACAACTTAGTATATTCATTTCATTTATAATGTAGTTTTCTTAGAAAAGAAACATCTTCATTGCTGAATACTGTACTGTGTGAAATAAGGTTGTTCAGCTCTCCAAATGAGTTGCTTTCGTACGAAGAGGGTTGAGTGCAGCAACTTCAAACGTTCCGTGTTTGTGTAACCTAAAAAGATGTACAACTTATTAGATTCATTTCATTTCGAATGTAGTTTCCTTAGAAATGAAACATCTTCAGTGCCAAATACTGTACTGTGTGAAATAAGCTTGTTAAGCTCTCCGAATGAGTTGCTTTCGTACGTACAGGGTTGAGTGCAGCAAGTTCATACTTTCCTCATTTTTGTAATGTCACAAGATGTACAAACCAGTAGATTTGTTTCATTCCTAAAGTAGTTCCTTCGAAAAGAAACATCTTAATTCCCGAATACTGTACTGTGTGGAATAAGCTTGTTCAGTTCCCTGAATGAGTTGCTCTTGAACGAAGAGGATTGAGTGCAGGAAGTTCCAACTTTCCTAGTTTGCCTAATCTAATACGGTGTACAACTTAGTAGATTCATTTCATTTCTACTGTCGTTTCAATAGAAAAGAAACATTTTCATTCCCAAATACTGTAGTGTGTGAAATAAGCTTGTTCAGCTTTCCGAATGAGTTGCTTTCGTACGAGCATGATTGAGTGCAGCAAGTTCAAACTTTCCTCGTTTGAATAATCAAACAAGATGTACAACTTAGTAGATTTGTTTCATTTCTAGTGTACGTCGCTAGAAAAGAAATATGTTCATTGCCGAATATTGTACTGTGTGAAATAAGCTTGTGCTGCTCTAGGAATAAGTTGATTTCATATGAAAATTTTTGCTGCAGCAAGTTCAAACATTCATCATTTGTGGATTCTAAGAAGATGTACAACTTAATAGATTTGTTTCATTTCTAATGTAGTTTCCTTAGAAAAGAAATATCTTCATTGCCAAAAACTTTACTGTATGAAATAAGCCTGTTTAGCTCTAGCAATCAGTGGCTTTGGTAGGAAGAGGGATGATTGCAGCAAGTTCAAACTTTCCTTGTTTGTACAATCTAAAAAGTTGTACAACTTAATAGATTAGTTTCCTTTCTTTTTTTAAATTAAAAAAATTTTTTTTTTCATTTCCTTTCTAAAGTAGTTTCATCAGAAAAGAAACATATTCATTGCCGAAATTGTACTGTATGAAATAAGGTTGGGCAGCTCTAGGAATGAGTTGCTTTCATACGAAGAGTATTGAGTGAAGCAAGTTCAAAATTCCCTCGTTTGTGTAATATAACAAAATGTATGACCTAGTAGATTTGTTTCATTTCTAATGTAGTTTCACTAGAAAAGAAACATCTTCGTTGCCAAAAACTGTACTGTGTGAAATAAACTTGTTCACCTCTCCAAATGAGTTGCTTTCATATGATGAGTGTTGAGTGCAGCAAGTCCAAACTTTCCTCGTTTGTCTAATCTCACAATATGTACAAATCAGTAGATTCGTTTCATTTCAAATGTAGTATCATTAGAAAAGAAACATCTTCATTGCCGAATACTGTACTGTGTGAAATAAGCTTGTTCAGTTCTCTGAATGAGTTGCTTTCATACAAAGAGGGTTGAGTGCAGCAAGTTCAAACTTTCCTCGTTTGTGTAACGTCAGAAGATGTACAACTTAGTAGATTTGTTTCATTTCTAGTCTATTTTTGCTAACAAAGAAAGATCTTCATTGCCGAAAAATGTACTGTGTGAAATTAGCTTGTTCAAGTATCTGAATGATTTGCATTCGTACAAAGAGTGTTGAGTGCAGCAAGTTCAAACTTTCCTCGTTTGTGTAATGTCAGAAGATGTACAACTTAGTAGATTTGTTTCATTTCTAGTCTATTTTCACTAGCAAAGAAACATCTTCATTGCCAAAAAATTTACTGTGTGAAATAAGCTTGTTCAGGTATCCGAATGATTTGCATTCGTACAAAGAGTGTTGAGTGCAGCAAGTTCAAACTTTCCTCGTTTGTGTAATCTAAGAAGATGTACAACCTGGTAGATTTGTTTCATTTCTAATGTAGTTTCCTTCGAAAAGAAACATCTTCATTCCTAAATACTGTACTGTGTGAAATAAGCTTGTTCATTTCACTAAATGAGTTGCCCTCGTACGAATAGGGTTGAGTGCATCAAGTTCAAACTTTCCTCTTTTGTGTAACCTCACAAGATGTACATCTTAGTAGATTTGGTACATTTCTAATGTAGTTTCCTTAGAAAAGAAACATCTTTGTTCGCATATATGGTTCTGTTTGAAATTAGCATGTTCAGTTCTGTGAATGAGTTGCCCTCCTACAAAGAGGGTGGGGTGCAGCAAGTCCAAACTTTCCTCGTTTGTGTAATCTAATGTACACTCAGTAGATTTGTTTCATTTCTAGTGTAGTGTCGCTCAAAAAGACACATCTCCATTGCCGAATATTGTATTGTGTGAAATAAACTTGTTCAGCTCTCCAAATGAGTTGCTTTCGTACGAAGAGTGTTGAGGTCAGCAAGTTCAAACTTTCCTCGTTTATACATTCTAACAAGATCTACAAATTAGTAGATTCATTTCATTTCTAATGTAGTTTCCTTAGAAAAGAAACATCTTCATTTCCGAATACTCTACTGTGTGATATAAGCTTGCTCAGCTCTCCGAATGAATTGCTTTTGTACCAATAGTTGTGCGTGCACCAAGTTCAAACTTTCCTCGTTTGTGTAATCTCACAAGATGTACAAATCAGTAGATTCGTTTCATTTCTAATGTAGTTTCATTAGAAAAGTAACATCTGCATTGCCATATACTGTGCTGTGTAAAATAAGCTCTTCATTTCTCTCAATGAGTTGCTTTTGTACGAAGAAGGTTGAGTGCAGCAAGTTCAAACTTTCCTCGTTTGTGTAATCTAACTGGCTGCACAACTTAGTAGATTCGTTTCATTTCTAAAGTAGTTTCATTAGAAAAGAAACATATTCATTGCCGAATACTGCAGTGTATGAAATAAGCTTGTTCAGCTCTCCGAATGAGTTGCTTTCATACAAACATGGTTGAGTGCACCAAGGTCAAACTTTCCTCATTTGTGTAATCTAACAAGATGTACAACATAGTAGACTTGTTTCATTTCTAATGTAGTTTCCTGAGAAAAGAAACATCTTCATTGCCAAAACCTATGCTGTGTGAAATAAGCTTCTTCAGCTCTCTGAATGAGTTGCTTTCATATGAAGAGTGTTGAGTGCAGCATGTTCAAACTTTACTCGCTTGTACAATCTACAAAGATATACAAATTAGTAGATTCATTTCATTTCTAATGTAGTTTCCTAAAAAAAGAGACATCTTCATTTTCGAATACTGTAGTGTGTGAAATAAGCTTGTTACCCTCTCCGAATGAGTTGCTTTTGTATGAACACGGTTGAGTTCAGCAAGTTCATACTTTCCTCATTTGTGTAATCTAAAAAATTGTACAACTTATTAGACTCGTTTCTGTCTAAACTAGTTTCAATAGAAAAGAAACATCTTCATTGCCAAATATTGTAGTGTGTGAAATAAGCTTGTTCAGCTCTCCGAATGAGATACTTTCAAACGAACATTGTTCAGTGCAGCAAGATGAAACTTTCCTCATTTGTGTAATCTAACAAGATGTACAACCTAGTGGAATTGTTTTATTAATAATATAGTTTCATTACAAAAGAAACATCTTCAGTCCCACATACGGGACTGTGCGAAATATGCTTGTTCAGTTCACTGAATTAGTTGCTTTCATATGAAGAAGGTTGAGTTCAGCAAGTTCAAACTTTCCTCTTTTGTGTAATCTAACGAGATGTACAACTTAGTAGATTTATTTCATTTGTATTGTAGTTTCCCTACAAAAGAAACATCTTCATTGCCAAAAACTGTACTGTATGAAATAAGCTTGTTCAGCTCTCCGAATGAGTTGCTTTCATACGAAGACAGTTGAGTGCAGCAAGTTCAAACTTTCCTACTTTGGGTAATCTCACAAAATATACAACTCAGTAGTTTCGTTTCATTTCTAATGTAGTTTCATTAGAAAAAAAACATCTTCGTTGCTGAGTACTGTACTGTGTGAAATAAGCTTGTTCAGCTCTCCGAATGAGTTGTTTCGTACAAAGAGTGTTGAGTGCAGCAAGTTCAAACATTCCTCTTTTCTGTAATCTCACAAGATGTACAACTCAGTAGATTCGTTTCATTTCTAATGTAGTTTCCTTAGAAAATAAACATCTTAATTGCTGAATACTGTACTGTGTGAAATAAGCTTGTTCACTTCTCTGAGAGAATTGCTTACGCACCAAGACTGTTGAGTGCATCAAGTTCAAACTTTCCTCGTTTGTGTAATCTTACAAGATATACAACCCAGTAGATTCGTTTCATTTCTAATATAGTTTCCTTAGAAAAGAAACATCTTCATTCACAAATACTGTCCTGTGTGAAATAAACTTGTTCAGTTCACTGAATGAGTTGCCCTCGTACGAAGAGGGTTGAGTGCATCAAGTTCAAACTTTCCTCGTTTGTGTAATCGCACAAGATGTACATCTTAGTAGATTTGTTTAATTTCTTATGTAGTTTCCTTAGAAGAGAAACATCTTCATTTCCGTAAACTGTACTGTGTGAAATAAGCTTCTTCATCTCTCCTAATGAGTTCCATTCGTACGAAGAGTGTTGAGTGTAGCTAGGTCAAACTTTACTCTTTTGTACAATCTACAAAGATGTACAAATTAGTAGAATCATTTCATTTCTAATGTAGTTTCCTTAGAAAAGAAACATCTTCCCTACCAAATACTATACTGTGTGGAATAAGCTTGTTCAGTTCACTGAATGAGTTGCCCTCATGTGAAGAGGATTGAGTGCATCAAGTTCAAACTTTTCTCGTTTGTGTAATCTCACAAGATGTACACCTTAGTAGATTTGTTTCATTTCTAATGTAGTTTCCTTAGAAAAGAAGCATCTTCACTGCCAAAAACTGTACTCTGTGAAATAAGCTTCTTCAGCTCTCCAAACGAGTTCCTTTCATATGAAGAGTATTGAGCGCAGCAAGTTAAAACTTTACTCGTTTGTCCAATCTACAAAGATGTACAAATTAGTAGATTCATTTCATTTCTAATGTAGTTTCCTAAGAAAAGAAACATCCTTGTTGCCGAATACTGTACTGTGTGAAATAAGCTTGTTCACCTCTCCGAATGAGTTGCTTTTATATGAAGATGGTTTAGTGCAGCAAGTTCAAACTTTCCTCGTTTGTGTAATCTAACAAGATGTATAAGTCTTTCAATTCGTTTCATTTCTAATGTAGTTTCCTTAGAAAAGAAACCTCTTCATTGCCGAATACTGTACTGTGTGAAATAAGCTTGTTCAGTTCTCTGAATGAGTTGCTTTCGTACGAACAGGGCTAAATTCAGCAAGTTCATACTTTCCTTGTTTGTGTAATATAACAAGATGTACAACTCAGTAGATTCATTTCATTTCTAGTGTTCGCTATAGAAGAAACATGTTCATTGCCCAACACTGTACTGTTTGAAATAAGCAAGTACAGCACTAGGGATGAGCTGTTTTCATATTAGAGGGTTGAGGGCAGCAAGTTCAAACTTTCTTAGTTTCTGTAATGTAAAAAGATATAGAACTTAGTAGATTCGTTTCATGTCTAAACTAGTTTCATTCGAAAAGAAACATCTTCATTGACAAATACAGTAGTTTGTGAAATAAGCTTGTTCAGCTCTCCGAATGAGTTACTTTTGTACAAAGAGTGTTGAGTGCAGCAAGATCAAACTATCCTTGTTTGTGTATTCTCACAAGATGTAAAATTCAGTAGATTCATTTAATTTCTAATATAGTTTGATTAGAAAAGAAACACCTTCATTGCCAAATACTGTACTGTGTGAAATAACCTTGTTCAGTTCTCGGAAGGAGTTGCTTTCATACGAAGAGGGTTGAGTGCCGCAAGTTCAAACTTTCCTCATTTGTGTAATCTAAAAAGATGTACAACTGAGTAGATTCATTTCATTTCCAAAGTAGTTTCATTAGAAAAGAAACATCTTCATTGCCGAAAACTGTACTGTGAGAAATAAGCATGCTCAGCTCTCCAAATGAGTTGCTTTCATATGAACATGGTTGATTGCAGCAAGTTCAAGCTTTCCTCGTTTGTGTAATCTAACCAGATGTACAACCTAGTAGATGTGTTTCATTTCTAATGTAGTTTCCTTAGGAAAGAAACATCTTCATTCCCAAATACTGTCCTGTGTGAAATAAGCTTCTTAAGTTCACTGAATTAGTTGCCCTCATAGGAAGAGGGTAGGGTGCAGCAAGTTCAAACTTTCCTCGTTTGTGTAATGTAACAAGATTTACAACTTAGTAGATTCCTTTCTTTTCTAGTGCACTGTCACTGGATAAGAAACATCTCCGCAATTGCAGAATACTGTTTTGTGTGAAATAAACCTTTTCAGCTCTCCGAATGACTTGCTTTCGTACGAAGAGTGTTGAGTGCAGCAAGTTCAAACTTTCCTCTTTTGTGTAGGCTAACAAGATGTACAACTTAGTAGATTCATTTCATTTCTAACGTAGTTTCCTTAGAAAAGAAACATCTTCATTGCCGAATACTGTACTGTGTGAAATAAGCTTGTGCAACTCTAGGAATGAATTGCTTTCATACGAATACGGTTGAGTGCAGCAAGTTCAATATTTTCTCATTTGTTTAATCTAACAAGTTGTAGATTCGTTTCATATCTAGCGTAGTTTCACTAGAAAAGAAACATGTTCATTGCGGAATACTGTACTATGTGAAATTAGCTTGTGCATCTCTAGGAGTGACATGATTTCATGCAAAGAGGGTTGAATGTAGCAAGTTCAAACTTTCCTTGTTTGTGTAATCTAACAAGTTGTACAACTTAATAGATTAGTTACATTTGTAAGGTAGTTTCATTAGAAAAGAAACATATTCATTTCTGAACACTGTACTTTGTGAGAAAAGCTTGTGCAGCTCTATGAATGGGTTGCTTTTGTACGAAGAGTGTTGAGTGTAACAAGTTCAAACTTTCCTTGTTTGTGTCATCTATGAAGATGTACAAGTTAGTACATTAGTTTCATTTCTAGTGTGGTTTCGCTAGAAGAGAAACATCTTCATTTCCAAAAACTGTACTGTGTGAAATAAGATGTTTCAGCTCTACAAATGAGTTGCTTTTGTACAAAGAGGGTTGAGTGCAGCAAGTACAAACGTTTCTCGTTTCTGTAATCTGACAAGATGTACAACTCAGTAGATTTGTTTCCTTTCTAACGTATTTCTTTGGAAAAGAAACATTTTCATTGATGAATGCTGTACTGTGTTAAATAATCTTGTTCAGTTCTCTGAATAGGTTGCTTTAGTACGAAGATGTTTGAGTGTACTAAATTCAAACTTTTCCCATTTGTGTAATCTCACATGATGTACAACTTCGTAGATTCATTTCAGTTCTAATGTAGTTTCGCTGGAAAAGAAACATCTTCATTAACGAATAATGTACTGTATGAAATAAGCTTGTTCAGCTATCCAAACCAGTTGCTTTAATAAGAAAAGGGTTGAGTGCAGCAAGTTCAAACTTTCCTCGTTGGTGTAATCTAAAAAGATGCACAACGCTGTAGATTGGTTTCATGTCAAATACAGTTTCCTTAGAAAAGAAACATCTTCATTCCCGAATATTGTACTGTTTGAAATAAGCTTCTTCAGCTCCCCGAATTAGTTGTTTTTGTATGAAGACGGTTGAGTGCAGCAAGTTCAATCTTTACTCGTTTGTGTGATCTCTCAAGATATACAATTCAGTAGATTCTTTTCATTTCTAATGCAGTGTCCTTAGAAAAGAAACATCTTCATTGCCAAATATGGTCTGTGTGAAATAAGCTTGTTCAGTTCTCTGAATGAGTTGCTTTCGTACGAAAAGGGTTGAATGTTCAAGTTCAAACTTTCCTCGTTTGTGTAATCTCACAATATATATGACTCAGTAGATTCATTTCATTTCTAATGTAGTTTCCTTAGAAAAGAAACATGTTCATTGCCACAAACTGTACTGTGTGAAATAAGCTTGTGCAGCTCTAAGAATCGGTTCCTTTCGTACAAAGTGCTTTGAGTGCAGCTAGTTCAAACTTTCTTCCTTTGTTGTAATCTAACAACTTGTACAACTTGGTAGTTTCGTTTCCTTGCTACTGTAGTTTCACTAGAAAAGATACATCTTCATTGCCGCAAACTGTACTATGTGAAATAAGCTTGTTCAGTTCTCTGAAGGAGTTGCTTTGGTACAAACAAGTTTG
Organism: Orientallactaga bullata; assembly: GCA_004027895.1. Taxonomy (NCBI): domain Eukaryota; kingdom Metazoa; phylum Chordata; class Mammalia; order Rodentia; family Dipodidae; genus Orientallactaga; species Orientallactaga bullata. Next base: position 13,551 of record PVKW010032662.1, read on the forward strand.
AGTGCAGCATATTCAAACTTTCCTCATTTGTGTAATGTAACAAGACGTACAACCTAGTAGATTTCTTTCATTTCTAATGCAGTTTCCTTGGAAAAGAAACATCTTCATTCCCAAACACTGTACTGTGCGAAAGAAGACAGTTCATTTCTCTGAATCAGTTGCTTTTGTACAAAGAGGGTTCACTGCAGCAAGTTCAAACTCTCCCCATTTGTACAATCTATCAAGTTGTACAACTTAGTAGATTCATTTAATTTTTAAAGTAGTTTTTCTAGAAAAGAAACATCTTCAATGCCAAATACTGTCATATGTGGAATAAGCTTTTTCAGCTCTCCGGATGATTTGCTTTAATAGGAAGAGGGATGAGGGCACAGTTCAAACTTTCCTCATTTCAGTAACATAACAAGATGTACAACTCAGTAGATTGTTTCCATTCTAGTGTAGTTTCACTAGAGAAGAAACATATTCATTGCCAAATACTGTACTGTGTGAAATAAGCATGTGCAGCTCTAGGAATGAGCTGGTTTCATACAAAGAGGGTTGAGAGCAGCACGTTCAAACGTTCCTCATTTGTGTAATCTAACAAGATGTACAACTCAGTAGATTCATTTGATTTCTAATGTAGTTTCCTTAAAAAGAAACATCTTCATTGCCGAATACTGTACTGTGTGAAATAAGCTTGTTCAGCTCTCCAACTGAGATGCTTTAGTAAGAAGACATTTGATGTTTAGAAAATTCAAACTTTCCTTGTTTGCATAATTACACAAGATGTACAACTCATTAGATTCGTTTCATGTCTAATGTAGTTTCCTTAGAAAAGAAACATCTTCATTCCCGAATACTGTACTGTGTGAAATAAGCGTGTTCAGCTCTCTGAATGAGTTGCTTTCTTACGAAGAGGGTTGAGTGCAGCAAGTTAAAACTTTCCTCATTTGTGTAATTTCACAAGATGTACAACTCAGTAGATTCGTTTCATTTTTTAAGGTAGTTTCCTTAGAAAAGAAACATCTTCATTGCCAAACACTCTACTGTGTGAAATAAGCTTGTTCAGTTCTCCGAATGAGTGGCTTTTATATGAAGAGGGTTGAGTGCAGCAAGTTCAAACTTTCCTCGTTTGTGTAATATCAAAAGATGCACAACTTAGTAGATTCGTTTCATTTCTAACGTGGTTTCATTAGAAAAGAAACATCTTCATTGCCAAAAACTGTACTGTGTGAAATAAGCTTGTTCAGCTCTCCAAATGAGTTGCTTTCGTACGAAGACAGTTGAGTGCAGCAAGTTCAAACTTGCCTCGTTTGTGTAATCTCACAAGATGTACAACTTAGTAGATTCGTTTCATTTCTAATGTAGTTTCATTAGAAAATAAACATTATTGTCGAATACAGTAGTGTGTGAAATAAGCTTGTTCAGCTCTCCGAATGAGTTGCTTTCACACGAACATGGTTGAGGGCAGGAAGTTCAAACTTTCCCCTTTTGTATGATCTAACAAGATGTACAACCAAGTAGATTTATTTCACTACTAATGTAGTTTCCTTAGAAAAGAAACATCTTCATTCCTATAATGTACTGTGTGAAATAAGCTTGTTCAGTTCTCTGAATGAGTTGCTTTCTTAAGAAGAGTGTTGAGTGAAGCAAGTTCAAACTTTCCTCATTTGTGTAATCTGAGAAGATGTACAACTTAGTAGATTTGTTTAATTTCTCATGTAGTTTCACTAGAAAAGAAAAAAACTTGATTGCTGAAAACTGTATTGTTTGAAATAAGCTTGTTCAGCTCTCCGGATGAGTTGCTTTGGTACGAAGAATATTGAGTGCAGCAAGTTCAATCTTTACTCGTTTGTATAATCTAAAAAGATCTAAAAATTAGTAGATTCATTTCATTTCTACTGTAGTTTACTTAGAAATGCAACATCTTCATTGCCGAATACGGCACTGTGTGAAATAAGCTTGTTCAGTACTTTGAATGCGTTGCTTTCTTATGAAGAGTGATGAGTGCAGCAAGTTCAAACTTTCCTCGTTTGTAAAATCTGAGAAGATGTACAATTTTGTAGATTCGTTTCATTTCTAATGTGGTTTCTCTAGAAAAGAAACACCTTCATTGCTGAAAACTGTACTGTGTAAAATAAGCTTGTTCAGCTCTCCGAATGACTTGTGTTCATACAAACGGGGTTGAGTGCAGCAAGTTCAAACTTTCCTCGTTTGTACAATCTAAGAAGATGTACAAATTAGTAGATTCATTTCATTTCTAATGTAGTTTCCTTAGAAATGAAACATCTTCATTGCCTAATACGATGCTGTGTGAAATAAGCGTGTTTAGTACTTTGAATGCATTGCTTTCATACGAAGACGGTGGAATGCAGGAAGTTCAAACTTTCTTCATTTGTGTAATATCACAAGATGCACAACATAGTAGATTCGTTGCATTTCTAAAGTTGTTTCACTAGAAAAGAAACATCTTCATCTCCGAATACTGTATTCTGTGCAATAGGCTTGTTCAGTTCTCTGAATGAGTTGCTTTCATACGAACATGGTTGAGTGCAGCAAGTTCAAACTTTCCTCGTTTGTGTAATCTCACAAGATGTACAACCAAGTAGAATTGTTTTATTTTTAATGTAGTTTTCTTAGAAAAGAAACATCTTCATTCCCAAATACTGTACTGTGTGAAATAAGCTTGTTCAGTTCTCGGAATGAGTTGCTTTTGTACGAAGAGTGTTGACTGCAGCAGGTTCAATCTTCCTCATTTGTGTAATCTCAAAAGATATACAACTTAGTAGATTCATTTCATTTCTAAAGTAGTTTCATTATAAAAAAACATCTTCATGGCCAAACACTGTAGTGTGTGAAATAAGCTTGTTCAGGTCTCCGAATGAGTTGCTTTCATATGAACATGGTTGAGTGCAGGAAGTTCAAATTTTTCTCATTTGTGTAATCTCACAAGATGTACAACTTAGTAGATTTGTTTCATTTCTAAAGTAGTTTCACTAGAAAAGAAACATCTTTATTGCCGAATACTGTAGTTTGTGAAATAAGCTTTATCAGCTCTCCAAATGAGTTGCTTTCATACGAATATAGATGAGTGCAGGAAGTTCAAGCATTCTTCGTTTGTGTAATCTAACACGATGTACAACCTAGTAGATTTCTTTCATTTCCAATGTAGTTTCTTTAGTAAAGAAACATCTTCATTCCCAAATACTGCCTGTGTGAAATGAGCTTGTTCAGTTCTCTGAATGAGTTACTTTCTTACGAATAGTATTGAGTGCAGCAAGTTCAAACTTTCCTCGTTTCTGTAATCTGACATGATGTACAACCTACTAGATTTGTTTCATTTCTAGTGTAGTTTCACTAGAAAACAAACACTTTCATTGCCAAAGTCTGTATTGTGTGAAATAAGTTTGTTCAGCTCTCCGAATGAGTTGCTTTTGTACAAAGACTGTTTAGTGAAGCAAGTTCAAACATTCCTCGTTTGTGTAATCTTACAAGATGTACAACTTAGTAGATTCGTTTCATTTCTAGTGTAGTTTCGCTAGAAAAGAAACACCTTCATTGCCAAAAACTGCACTGTGTAAAATAAGCTTATTCAGCTCTCCGAATGAGATGCATTCTTACGAACAGCATTGAGTGCAGAAAGTTCAAACTTTCCTCGTTTGTCCAATCTAAGAAGATGTATAAATTAGTAGATTCAGTTAATTTCTAATGTAGTTTCCTTAGAAAAGAAACATCTTCATTGCCAAAAACTGTACTGTGTGAAATAAGCTTTTTCAGTTCTCCAAATGAGCTGCTTTCGTACTAAGACGGTTGAGTGCAGCACGTTGAATCTTTACTCGTTTGAGTAATATAACAAGATGTACATCTCAGTAGATTCTTTTCATTTCTAGTGTAGTTTTGCTAGAGAAGAAACGTGTTCATTACAGAATACTGCACTGTGTGAAATAAGCATGTGCAGCACTAAAAATTAGCTGCTTTCACACGAAGAGGGTTGAGCGCAGTAAGTTCAAACTTTCCTCCTTTGTACAATCTCACAAGATGTACAAATTACTGGAATCATTTTATTTCTAATGTAGTTTCATAAAAAGAAACATCTTCATTGCCAAAGACTGTTCTGTGTGAAAAAGCTTGTTCAGCCCTCCGAATGAGTTGCTTTCGTATGAAGACGGTTGAGTGCAGCAAGGTCAAACTTTCCTTGTTTGTGTAATCTAACAAGATGTACAACTTAGTAAATTGTTTTCATTTCTAAAGTACTTTCTTTATGAAAGAAACATCTTCATAGCCGAATACTATAGTGTGTGAAATAAGCTTGTTGAGCTCTCCGAATAAGTCACTTTCATATGAACATGGTTGAGTGCAGCAAGTTCAAACTTTCCTCATTTGTGTTATCTAACAAGATGTACAACCTAGTAGATTCGTTTCATTTCTAATGTAGTTTCCTTAGAAAAGAAACATCTTCACTGCCTAAAACTGTACTGTGTGAAATAAGCTTGTTCACCTCTCTGAATGAGTTGTTTCGTATGAAGACTGTTGAGTGCAGCAAGTTCAAACTTTCCTCGTTTGTGTAATCTCACAAGATATACAACTTAGAAGATTCGTTTCATTTCTAAAGTAGTTTCATTAGAAAAGAAACATCTTCATTGAGGAAAACTGTACTGTGTGAAATAAGCTTGTTCACCTCTCCGAATGAGTAGTTTTGTACGAAGACGGTTTAGTGCAGCAAGTTCAAACTTTCCTCTTGTGTGTAATCTAAGAAGATGTACAAGTCTTTCAATTCGTTTCATTTCTAATGTAGTTTCCTTAGAAAAGAAACATCTTCATTGCCGAAAACTGTACTTTGTGAAATAAGCTTGTTCACCTCTCCAAATGAGTTGCTTTCATACGAAGAGGGTGGAGTACAGCAAGTCCAAACTTTCCTCGTTTGGGTAATCTAACAAGATGTACAACTTAGTAGATTTGTTCAATGTCCAAAGTAGTTTCCTTAGAAAAGAAACATCATCATTGCTGAGTAATGTGCTATGTGAAATAAGCTTGTAGACCACTCCGAATGAGTTGCTTTCGTACGAACTGGGTTGAGTGCAGCAAGTTCAAACTTTCCTCAGTTGTGTAATCTGAAAAGATGTAAAACATCATATATTCGTTTCATTTCTAATGTAGTTTCATTAGAAAAGAAACATCTTCTTTTCCTAAAACTCTACTGAATGAAATAAGCCTGTTTAGCTCTAGGAATGAGTTGCTCTCGTACGAAGAGGGTTGAGTGCAACAAGTTCAAACTTTACTCGTTTTTACAATCTAAAAAGATGTACAAATTACTAGAATCATTCATTTCTAATATCGTTTCCTTAGAAAAGAAACATCTTCACTCCCAAATATTGTACTGTGTGAAATAAACTTCAGCTCTCCAAATGTGTTCCTTTCGTATGAAGAGTATTGAGTGCAGCAAGTTCAAACTTTATTCGTTTGTCCCATCTACAAATTAGTATATTCATTTCATTTCTAAAGTAGTTTCCTAAGAAAAGAAACATCTTCATTCCCAAATACTGGACTGTGTGTAATTATCTTGTTCAGTTCACTGAATGAGTTGCCCTCTTAGGAAGAGGGTTGAGTGCAGCAAGTTCAAACTTTCCACATTTGTGTAATCTCACAAGATATACATCTCACTAGATTTGTTTCATTTCTCATATAGTTTCCTTAGAAAAGAAACATCTTCATTCCCAAATACTGTACTGTGTGAAATAAGCTTGTTCAGTTCACTGAATGAGTTGCCCTCATATGAAGAGGGTAGGGTGCAGATTTACAACTCAATAGATTCCTGTCATTTGTAGTGTAGTGTCGCTAGAAAAGAAACATCTCCATAGCTGAATACTCTACTGTGTGAAATAAACTTGTTCAGCTTTCTGAATTATTTGCTTTCATTCGAAGAGTGTTGAGTGCAGCAAGATCAAACTTTCCATGTTTGTACAATCTAACAAGATGTACAAATTAGTAGATTCTTTTCATTTCTAACGTAGTTTCCTTAGAAAACACACATCTTCATTGCCGAATACTGTACTGTGTGAAATAAGCTTGTTCAGCTCTCTGAAAGAGTTGCTTTCGTATGAAGAGTGTTGAGTGCAGCAAGTTCAACCTTTCCTCATTTGTGTAATCTACCAAGATGTACAACTCAGTAGATTCGTGTCATTTCTAACTTAGTTTCCTTTGAAAAGAAACATCTTCATTGCCGAAAACTGTACTGTGTGAAATAAGCTTGTTCAGCTCTCTGAATTAGTTGCTTTCATATAAAGAGTGTTGTGTGCAGCAAGTTCAAACTTTCCTTGTTTGTGTAATCTCACATGATGTACAACTCAGTAGATTTGTTTCATTTCTAATGCAGTTTGATTAGAAAAGAAACATATTCATTGCCGAATCGTGTACTGTGTGAAATAGGTTGTTCAGTTCTCTGAATGCGTTGATTTCGTATGAAGGGGGTTGAGTGCAGCAAGTTCAAATTAATCTCGTTTGGGTAATCTAAAAAGATGTACAACTGAGTAGATTCCTTTCATTTCTAAAGTAGCTTCATTAGAAAAGAAACATCTTCATTGCCGAATACTGTAGTGTTTGAAATAATCTTTTTTCAGCTCTCCGAATGAGTTCCTTTCATACGAACATGGTTGAGTGCACCAAGTTCAAACTTTCCTCATTTGTGTAATCTAACAAGATGTACGACCTAGTAGATGTGTTTCATTTCTAATCTAGTTTCCTTAGGAAAGAAACATCTTCATTCCCAAATACTGGACTGTGTGAAATAAGCTTGTCCCGTTCAGTGAATTAGTTGCCCTCGTGCAATGAGGGTCGAGTGCAGCAAGTTCAAACTTTCCTCGTTTCTGTAATCTCACAAGATGTACATCTTAGTAGATTTGTTTCATTTCTCATGTAGTTTCCTTAGAAAAGAAACATCTTCATTCCGAAATACTGTACTATGTGAAATAAACTTTTTCAGTTCACTGAATGAGTTGCCCTCATATGAAGATTGTAGGGTGCAGCAAGTTCAAACTTTCCTCGTTTGTGTAATGTAACAAGATTTACAACTTAGCAGATTCCTTTCATTTCTAGTGCAGTGTTGCTAGAAAAGAAACATCTCCATTGCCGAATACTGTACTGTGTGAAATAAGCTTGTGCAGCTCTAGGAATGAATTGCTTTCATATGAATATGGTTGAGTGCAGCAAGTTCAAATTTTTCTCGTTTGTTTAATCTAACAAGATGTAGATTCGTTTCATATCTAGCATAGTTTCACAAGAAAAGAAACATGTTCATTGCAGAATACTTCACTATGTGAAATTAGCTTGTGCATCTCTAGGAATGACTTGATTTCATACGAAGAGGTTTGAGTGTAGCAAGTTCAAACTTTCCTTGTTTGTGTAATCTAACCAGTTGTACAACTTAGTAGATTCGTTACATTTGTAATGTAGTTTCATTAGAAAAGAAACATTCATTTCCAAACACTGTACTGTGTGAGAAAAGCTTGTGCAGCTCTATGAATGAGTTGCTTTTGTACGAAGACGGTTGAGTGCAGAAAGTTCAAACTTTCCTTGTTTGTGTAATCTATGAAGATGTACAAGTTATTACATTAGTTTCATTTCTAGTGTAGTTTCGCTAGAAGAGAAACATCTTCATTTCCGAAACTGTACTGTGTGAAATACGATTTTTCAGCTCTACTAATGAGTTGCTTTTGTACAAAGAGGGTTGAGTGCAGCAAGTACAAACGTTCCTCGTTTGTGTCATCTGACAAGATGTACAACTCAGTAGATTTGTTTCATTTCTAATGTAGTTTCTTTGGAAAAGAAACATTTTCATTGATGAATACTGTACTGTGTTAAATAAGCTTGTTCAGTACTCTGAATAGGTTGCTTTCATATGAAGATGTTTGAGTGTACTAAATTCAAACTTTTCCCATTTCTGTAATCTCACAAGATGTACAACTTTGTAGTTTTGTTTCAGTTCTAATGCAGTTTCTCTAGAAAAGAAACATCTTCATTAACGAATAATGTACTGTATGAAATAAGCTTGTTCAGCTATCCGAACCAGTTGCTTTAGTAAGAAGAGGGTTGAGTGCAGCAAGTTCAAACTTTCCTCATTGGTGTAATCTAAAAAGATGTACAAATCTGTAGATTGGTTTCATGTCAAATACAGTTTCCTTAGAAAAGAAACATCTTCATTCCCGAATATTGTACTGTTTGAAATAGGCTCCTTCAGCTCCCTGAATTAGTTGTTTTTGTATGAAGACGGTTGAGTGCAGCAAGTTGAATCTTTAATTGTATGTCTAATCTCTCAAGATATACAATTCAGTAGATTCTTTTCATTTCTAATGCAGTGTCCTTAGAAAAGAAACATCTTCATTGCCAAATATGGTCTGTGTGAAATAAGCTTGTTCAGTTCTCTGAATGAGTTGCTTTCGTATGAAAAGGGTTGAGTGTTCAAGTTCAAACTTTCCTCGTTTGTGTAATCTCACAATATATATGACTCAGTAGATTCGTTTCATTTCTAATGTAGTTTCCTTAGAAAATAAACATCTTCATTGCCACACACTGTACTGTGTGAAATAAGCTTGTGCAGCTCTAGGAATCGGTTCCTTTCGTACGAAGTGCTTTGAGTGCAGCATATTCAAACTTTCCTCATTTGTGTAATGTAACAAGATGTACAACCTAGTAGATTTCTTTCATTTCTATTGCAGTTTCCTTGGAAAAGAAACATCTTCATTCCCAAATACTGTACTGTGCGAAAGAAGACAGTTCATTTCTCTGAATCAGTTGCTTTCCTACAAAGAGTATTCACTGCAGCAAGTTTAAACACTCCCCATTTGTACAATCTATCAAGTTGTACAACTTAGTAGATTAATTTAATTTTTAAAGTAGTTTTTTCTAGAAAAGAAACATCTTCAATACCAAATACTGTCATATGTGAAATTAGCTTCTTCAGCTCTCCAAATGACTTGCTTTAATAGGAAGAGGGTTGAGGGCACAAGTTCAAACTTTCCTCATTTCAGTAATATAACAAGATGTACAACTAAGTAGATTATTTCCATTTCTAGTGTAGTTTCGCTAGAGAAGAAACATATTCATTGCCAAATACTGTACTGTGTGAAATAAACATGTGCAGCTCTAGGAATGAGCTGCTTTTATACGAAGAGGGTTGAGGGCAGCACGTTCAAACGTCCCTCCATTGTGTAATCTAACAAGATGTACAACTCAGTAGATTCATTTCATTTCTAATGTAGTTTCCTTATAAAAGAAACATCTTCATTGGTGAATACTGTACTGTGTGAAATAAGGTTGTTCAGCTCTCCGAATGAGTTGCTTTCATATGATTAGGGTTGAGTGCAGCAAGTTCAAACATTCCTCATTTGGGTAATCTCGCAGGACGTACAACTCAGCAGATTCCTTTTGTTTCTAATGTAGTTTCCTTAGAAAAGAAAGATCTTCATTCCCAAATACTGTACTGTGTGAAATGAGCTTGTTCAGTTCTGTGAATGCATTGCTTCCGTACGAAGAGTGTTGATCACTGCAAGTTCAATCTTTCATCGTTTGTACAATCTATGAACATGTACAACTTATTATATTAGTTTCATTTCTAATTTAGTTTCGTCCAAAAAGAAATATCTTCATTCTGAATGCTGTACTGTGTGAAATAAGCTTGTGTAGCTCTGGGAATGAGTTGCTTTCATATGAAGAGGGTTGAATCCAGCAAGTTCAGTTTCCTCATTTGGATAATCTAACAAGATGTACAACTTAGTAGATTCATTTCATTTCTAATGTACTTTCCTTAGAAAAGAAACATCTTCATTGCCAATTATTGTACTGTGTGAAATAAGCATGTTCAGCTCTCCGAATGAGTTCCTTTCCTTCAAAGAGGGTTGAGTGCAGTAAGTTCAAACGTTCCTCATTTGTGTAATCTCACAAGGTGTACAACTCAGTAGATTCATTTCATTTTTAAAAAATTATTTATTTATTTATTTGCAAGCAGAGAGAGAGATAGAAAAGAAGCAGATAGATAGATAGATAGAGAGAGAGAGAGAGCACACCAGGGCCTCTATCCACTGCAAATGAACTTCCGATGCATGTGCCCCTTGTGCATCTTGCTCACGTTGGTCCTGGAGAATGGAAACGGGATCCTTTGGTTTCCCAAGCAAACGCCTTAACCGCTAAGCCATTTCTCCAGCCCTCGTCTCATTTTTAATGTAGTTTCCTTAGAAAAGAAACATCGTCATTGCCATAATCTGTACTGTGTGAAATAAGCTTGTTCAGTTTTCTGAATGAGTGGTTTTTGTA